>JAGVVM010001196.1:0-74199 GCA_019149425.1 Psidium friedrichsthalianum | reverse complement strand
AGAGGTCAATAAACCAGAGGGTCAGGTAGGTCAACATTCCGAAACTAAAAACATAAGTCAAAAATAAAATGCCCTATCTAGTAAAATTTAAATAAATAAAAATAACTTTAAGACAAAGAAAGCAGAAGTTTTTCTAAAATTGGTGTCAAAATTGGGCTCGGAAAAAAAAAAAAACTAAGAGATAATAGGAATTTATTACAATCGTAAATTCACAAAAGGAGTCTAACGGGTATAGCCTATTATATGTTTTTTTATGCCAAAAAATTTATAGATGACACAATACGAATTCAGTCAGAAAGAAAGCCCAAAAAGAATCTAAAGAAAGAAGAAAGTAAAAGACGAGAAGCTTTTGAGAATACAGAAAAATATTTAACATTATTAGGAATCAACCTTAAACAAGAAAAAAAAGAATGAGAAAAAAAAAACAAAAAAAAACAAAAGAAAAAATTTTATAAATATAATCATTTTGAGAAACAAAAAATATTGGAAGAAGATAAAAAATTGGAAAACGAATATAGCACAGAGTTGAATTGTTGATATTAATAAACTTTTGTGACCAAAAAATGATAAAGAAAATGAACAAAATTATACGGCAAAATTAGACAAAAAAAATAGGGATTTATGAAAAAATAGTGTGATTTAACAAGAGAATGACAAAAAAAAAACGCCTACCATTTTAAATCCAAAAAAAAAGAAAGAAATTAGATAAAAAAAATATTTTAAAATCAAAAAAATACACTTCTTAAAAAAGGGAAAAAAAATGCAAACGAGACAGAAAATAACAAATAAAAAAATAATCTAATAATATCTTTAAATAATTCGTTATTTTTTCCAGCTAGAGTGAGCGACGAAAATAGCTAAAGATTGTGTTTTTTTGAGGTTTATATTTATAAATTATTGTAAATATTTTCAGCTAATTTTCTGAAAAATATTACAAAACACATAGCAAAAAAAAATGAAGGATAAATTATTACATTTAATAGTCAATAAAAATTAAACAAACAAAATATTTTGGGTTCCGAAAAACAAAAATAATAAGAGGGACTAAACACAAACGACATAAGGCTGTAACCCAAAAAAGTTTATTTTGGTAAATTTATCATGCTAATATCATAAATAATATATAAATTTTAAATATTAACCCATATGAGACGGGAATATACTTCATAATAAAATGGAAAATTATTTGTGAAATGAAACATAAGAAAAAAATAAGGCAAAAAAAAAAAAAACCAAAACACAAAAATGAAAATTTCGAGAAAAACAGATATATTTTTATGAAAATAAAAAGAAAAACAAAAACAGAGAAAAAACAATTTTGTGCTCAAGTCCCGAGAGTCACATAGACAAAGGTCTCCAACACGTTGATTTTTCAATTTTTTGAATTTTTATGAATTTTTTAAAAAAAATCTATTCACACTTGGCCTAAAATGGTGTCACCCAGCATAAGAGGTGTCCCGCATAAGATCCCCACTCCATTACGGTTTTATACGATTGTTTGCTGCTTGTGGGTCGATGGAGGCTTAGACGTGAGATCAACCCTCCATCGTTTCATGTCTATCTATGGGGTGCTGGGAGGATACTTTGGGCTATAGGCCCGCTACCTTTGACTGCATGGCGCCATAAGGGCCCACGTAGTGTTATTAGAGTAGTAAGCAGGGCTTAGACTGTCATGAGAGTATAGATGGTGGTCGGCTCAAGTGGGAGATTTTGGTTGGGGCTCAATTTCTTCTTTTATATATCGAGTAGGGCTTCGGGCGACTTTTTGATGCCACCGACTATACTACTAGTAGTATGTAAAAGAACCCGATGTCTGTCGGTCGTAAATAAATAAAGTGTCTTGCTTTTATTTACTTGCCTGTTATCTCGTTCAAAATTTGATCGTCAAGCCGATAGTATACGTGGCGAGCCTAGGGACGCCACAACTCTGACGTGGAAATGCAATCTCGGACACGACAAGGAATCGTCACCTTGGCTAAGCACTCCTACACTTTCAAAAAATAATAGGATGGTAGCCTTCCATTCCATAATGGGACTTTTACCCCATTTTTTGTGAGGTATTTTATTAAGAATATAGTTGGCAGTTAGAACTGCCTCCCTCAGAAGTTTTGAGGTAAACCAAAACGTAAGAGCATGGCGTATAGCCATCTCCTTTAGAGTTCTATTCTTCCATTTAGCTATTTCATTTTGCTACGGAGTATAAGGTGCAGTTGTTTGGAGAATTATTCCCAAACTTCATACAACCGTTTAAATTGAAGAATTATATTCTCCTTCTCTGTCAGACCTAAGTACTTTGATTCATCTATCAAGTTGATAATCAACCTCATTTTTATATTTGATAAACATGCTCGTAACTCATCTTTGCTAGTTAACAAATAAACATAGTAAAATCGAGTATAATCATCCACAAAAGTGATAAAGTACTTCTTTCCACCTCTACTTTATACAAAACTTTAAATCACATAGATCACTATGGATTAGTTGTAGAGGTTCACTTGTTCTTTCAATAGAATTGAAAGATTTCTTGGCAAACTTTGCTTCAACACAAGTCTCACACTTGTAAGAGGCATCCAACTTAAATTTGGAAGTGGCCTCAAGTTGGCTATCTTCTTCATTTTACCATAGTTTATATGTCCTTACCTACCATGCCATAGATAAGAACACAACAATATAAACTGAAGACTTCTCTTTATTAATCGTCTTTGGGTACAAGAATTTTGAATTTACATCAATAACAGCCGCATTGGCTCTAAACAGATCATTACTCAAGTATCCTTTCTCCACATACATTCCCCCTTTAGAAACTACAAACTTGTCGGATTCAAATACAATTTTGAAACCCTTCTTGACAAGTATGGGGCCATAATGAGATTCTTCCGGTCTTTGGTACATGCAGTAACATTCAACAAGGCAATCTCCTTGCCATAAGTGAACTTCAGGATCACCTTTCCTTTCCCGATAATTTTTGCTGATGTAGAATTAGCCATATAAAGCATTTTATCTTCCTCAGCCTTCTCATATGATGAGAATAGGTGTTTGTCCACACAAATGTGATTTGTGGCATTTGTGTCTAACCACCAGTTGGTTTTGTTTAACATCAAGGATACCCGGACACCACCACAACAGTCAATCTCTCGTTATCTTCCTGCTCTGCCAAATTCAACTGCTTGGATACACCACCGCACTTACCTCTGTTCGGACGTTTCTTACAATCCTTAGCAAATGGCCAAACTTATTGCAAATAAAACATGTCCTTTGAAATTTCTAGAATTGTACCTTCTGCTTGGCTTATCCTTAAAAGACTTCTTTCTTTTTCCCAATTGCTTGGAATTAGAAGACTCAACAATGTGTTAATCTTTGGTGCAACAGGAGGGTTCAACATGAGGGTTTGCATTCCTCCTATTGTCCTCCTCGATTTTAAGGCGCAGAATGAGATCTTCAAGGCTCATCTCTTTCCATTTATACTTCAAATAATTTTTGAAGTCTGGCCAGCCCGGAGGTACTTCTCAATAATAAGCTGCCTCTTGGAATGATTCACTGAGTGGACATTCCCTCAGCAAAAATGTCATTCAGACTTATTTGCAATTCCTAAACCTGACTCATGACATATTTAGAATTTATCATCTTGAAGTCTAGGAATTTTGCAACCACAAATTTCTTTGTGCTCGCATCCTCAGTCTTGTATTTTTTCTCTAAGGACTCCCATAACTGTTTGACAGTTTCAATATTACAATAAATATTATAAAGGGAATCTACCAAACAGTTAAAAATATAATTTCGGCATAGGAAGTCTCCATGCTTCTAAGCCTGCAACGCCCCAAGCGTCGTGACATCTTGCTCATCTAGATTAATTATCAGGCACACTTCCAATAAGTACTTGACCAGATTCAGCATGGTCAGATAGAATAACATTTTTTCTACCATTGCTTGAAGCCCACACTAGAGAATTTTTGTGGTTTCTCATTCGGTGTATGAGATGGTATTATCAAGGAAGGCAAAGCCTGTTGATAGATACTTACACCACCATAGGTGGTCTCAGCCCGAAGGTTCGCAACATTTGCTGCCATCGAACCACACCTCGATGGGTGAATGATTCCATCGGCCATAGTCGCATCGACCAAAGAAATGTCTCCAGAATTATCGAGTACTTGATTGTTATCAACCATCAGGATTTTTTTTTTTGATAAACCCAAACACAACAGTCAGTAGGAGATAATCGCCTTAAGATTGTTGGAAAAAGCAATCGCACACGTTAATGTATCAGAAGAAATACGTAACACTGTTTGTTGTAATCAGAAAAAACAACAACATGAAGAAGGCGATAATAATATTTGACACATAACAAGCCAATGTACAATCTTTACAAATAAAGACTACAAACAAATAAACTTGCTAAATTCTATAAAATCGAAAAAAGATTATACAAGAGGTGAGGTACGGCTAGCCGAATCTTCTTAAGGCGATTAGTTCCTGTCAACGGTGCTAAGCAACTTCACGAACTATGCCTCCTAAGATATAACACCCGAAACCTGTTTATATCAGCACTATACGAACAGAACTCTGTCGAACACTTCTCGAAATCGGCACACCTGGAAGACGACTATGAGAAACTAGAGGAATACACTTAGAGTTAGAGTTTTCCGTTTTGATTCTGAACTTCTGAAATACGTCTAAAATAGACGGAAAAAAACATCGGTTACACCGACATTGATCCACGTCGTAACCAACGACATTAATTTACATCGTAATTAACAACATTAATCCACATCGTAACCGACGACATTAATCCATGTCAGTTGCACTGACATTAATTGCGCCATTAACCTATCAATTACAACAAGCATAGTGTTACACGGTGTTTAAGGTTCAAAAATCATATCGCATGTTAACGGCAGCAATCATCAATAGTTGCTCCATACATGATACTGGACATCTAATGTTTTTACTTTTAAAAAATTTGACTTGTCCGATCCTATCCTATGTCCTTGGAACCAGGAATCGAATCTCCAAGACACCGGTTTCAATTTTAGAAATCGAAAACCAGACCGGACCCCTTTATAACCAGGAACTGAACCATTGGTCCCGATCCGATTTGCTCACCCCTAACCATTACGGCCAACAATAGTCCTTCCAATCAATTTGATCGAAAAATTATTGATTAGATATCAGTTGTCCTACGTGGCACGCTCGACGTTGACATAAATAATTTTTTCCAATTTTTTTCAATTCTCTGAATTTTTCCTTTTTTTCTTTTTGTTCTGTTCCTTTTTCCCCTATTTCCTTGTGTGTACATCAGCAATTTTCTATCAAAATTATTCGAAAGGAATTAATTAGCAAATTATCAAAAATTTAACACTAAACTAAATGTCATATTTCGACCACAAAAAAAAATATATATATAAATGTCATATGCCACACCAAAAAAACAAAAACTAATGCCATACATTAAATTTAGTACTTTTTGGATATATTTTCCTCGACAGCAAAGAGATTACCGGAGGAACCTTGCCGCCAGACCCAGCAAAAGAAAGGTTAACGTATGCTAGGCTTCAAACTTTCCAAACCTGGATGAATTTTTGACCAACTTAAGTCATTGTAGATGAGATTGAACCTGGTTAGATATGTGGGAGGGACAAGAGGGAGCTGTTTTTGAAGGATGAGTCCTTGTTGGCTGGCCCTGCAGCACTAAGGTGAAGCTCAACCACATTACCAGTCAGGTCACAGTACTGCCGGTGACACTGTCCCGCGAGCAGCAATGGTTGCTTATGTCCATGGAGAAATGACGTCTGCAACTTCGTCGCGGTTGGAAATGCCACCGTTTGGAAACTAGAATGTGGCTCATAAAATTGGAGCAGTGCAGTGCTCTGGTCATTCAGGGCACCTCCGCCAAGAAGAAGCAGAAGAAACTGGTAGATGTAAGACCAAAACAGAAGGTGATACAAACTCGTCATTTTTGTCGGCGTTCTTTGTTTTATGATGTTGCAAATGGGAGTGGAGTGCTCAAGCTCTTATGGCTGCGCAAGTCAAATAGTATTGGTCAAAAAGGAACCGGCTAAAAAATTAGTTTTAGATAATTTTGTTACAAGTCATCGGTATGTGATTTTTTGCGATAAAAAAATTTGTCATAGACGCACCAGTTTGGGGCTTCTCATAATATAATCTCAAAAATAATATGTTTACACGATGGGTCTGTGCCAATTCTGTTGACTCGTGTCTTCCCTACGGTGGTGCATTAGTCTGTTGAACATTTCTTTTTGGCTTGGTCTTTACCCTGGCATTTGCCAAGAACTATTAACCTTCCTGTACAGTATAATCATTGGTACAGAGAGCGACACTTCTAGCATCCAGTTGATATCGCCAGACCATTGACGCCATGAGGGGATCGAAAAGGTAAGCGTGTCCATAACGTCTAAAAAGGATCGATCTTGTTGCATTATTCTAAGTTCTTTAACGTCCTTAATGAAGCTCGGGGTAGAAGCATGAACTGAAAGTCAGCAAGTGCGATGTTGACCGGTATAGCTTATTTGGTCCAGAAGTAAGCCCCAAGCTCTACCACAATGCAAACCTCTTTTAATCGATAAATGCTTGTTATCTAAAGCTGTTAACTATGATTTTCAGGAACAGGACATGTATTCAACTGATGTGCGATGAAGTGTACATGATCTGTAGGAGAAATGCCATAGACAGTAAATTTCGGACTCCATAGAAAGTCCTAAATTATTGTCGGAGAGTGCAATTCAGTACCTTAACTTTCGGAAATTTAAGTCATAAAATTGCATGCATCTATCTGCTGAAAAGCTAATCCTAATAGTTTGGAGCTAGCTCCTTCAGATCAGATTGCATTTCTTGACGCAAACACAAACGAGTACTAACTGTAAAACTCATGAAACAGCGAAGAAAAAGTGGGGAATGAGCAGAAAACGAAACAGACCAGTCGGCCAAACACACATGCTATCATAAAACAGCACACAGTGGTCTCATCTTCCATGAAATCTAGGAGGGTTCTTCCTTAGCCTCTTCGCATTTTGGCAGAACTTCTCCTCGAACATTCTAACAACCATTCAGGTCTTCTGGTTTGGAAGACAATGTATCCCATGGACAATCCACCTATCAGTCCGCATCCATATCCCATCAAGATTATCTTCCAGTCAAAAACAGTTGTATGCTCAGAATCTTCTTCAGGGATGGAAGGTGGTCGTGGTTGATTTTCATGGCTACCGCAAGCTTGTGACAAGGGAAATCCACATAATCCCGTGTTACCAGCAAAAGAGCCATTCTCGAAAGTATTGAACTGATTGCCTTGGGTATAGGACCAGAAAGTTGATTTCCTGAGAAGTTTAGGAACGACAGAGCCGTGAGGTCCTTCAATTCTCCAGGAATCATTCCACTGAGCTTGTTGGTCGAAAGATCTAGCCATTCCAGATTGGCAAGATTGCCGATCAATCGTGGAATGTGTCCTGTGATGTTATTTTCAGAGAGGTTCAGGCCTCGAAGCGAGATGAGCTTTCCGATGGCATCCGGAATCTCCATTTGGAATTTGTTATTGGACAGATCAATGGTTGTGAAGGTTGTTAAAATCTTTTCCAACACAATCTCTGAACCCTTCATAGTGACTGTCACTGAATCTTGATATAAATCCTCGCCTATATATTGCGGACTGTATTGATTCACATCCACCGTCATCATTGCTCTCAAACATTCAATAAATTCAGATGACAAAGGACCACCAAAACGATTGCTGGAAAGGTCCAAAATTTGCAACTTTGGGAACAAATCGTCTGCAATGGGACTTTGGACCCAGCCGTAGAACTTATTTGATTTCAGTACGAGGACTTGCAGTTTGGGGAGCCTTCCCAACCAGCTCGGGAACGTGTCCTCTATCATGTTATAGCTGAGATCCAGAACTTCAAGCATTTGGCAGTTTAAAAAAGATTGAGGAACAGGACCCTCAAGTCTGTTTCGACTGAAATCAAGAGTCCTTAGGGTGCTATTTCCTCCAAGTATTTCAGGAAGTTCACCTTGGAAGCAGTTCATGCGAAGGTTCAAAACTGAGAGACTCATATTGAAACTTGTCAAACAATTAGAGATAGTGCCGGACAAGCTGTTGTTAGACAAGTTTAGGACTTCAGATTACTTGCATTGCAGATCAAAGAAGATATTTCTCCCGCAAACATGTTGTTCGAGAGCAAGTATAACCTAGTCCTGGCTCCAGGAATCGGAACTGATCCGTCAAACTTGTTTGTTGGAAAGATTAATCTGACTGGCACTTTCAAAAGGTTTAGTTGACAAATGACCGCTGAGACCATTATGAGCAAGGTTGATCTCAAATAGACTGGGAAATGGGAATTCGGACACAAATTTGTCTAAAGGTCCCTGAGCTTGTTTGAGTCCAGGTTGAGAGTCTGTAACATAGGCAGACTCTCCATCCAGAAGGGAAAAGTATCATTTATCATGTTGTGGCTGATACTGACCGAAGTCAGATAAGTACAGTTCACCAAGGAAGGTGGAAGAGGCCCTCCCAACTGATTATTACTCAAGCCCAATCCTGATAGCGAGCTCATGTTTCCTAGACACTCAGGAATTCTGCCATTGAAGAAGTTGTCCGACAATGACACATCTTGGAGGATCTTCAGATCACAGATTGAAGAAGGAATCTCCCCAAAGAAGCTGTTTTCCCCTGGCATACAATCGACGAAGGGATTGCGGAAGTGGTAGCGACCCCTCTAATTTGTTATCATTCAAGGCCAACCACCACAGACTGGTCAAATTTGACAAACATTGTGGAATGCTACCGGTAAGGTTGTTGTCAGACAATGTCAGCATAAGAAGAGAACTCGCATTGCAAATTAGAGATGGGATGTCTCCATTGAACCTATTGCCTGCAGCATAGAACAAAGTCGTGGAAGGTGGTGGAGCAGGGATCTGTCCCTGGAACAGATTATTCACAATACTAATCGTCTCCAGTTTCCTCAGAGGAATTTGCCTAGGAGTTCCTCCCGTTAAGAAGTTACTCGAAAGATCTATAGCAAACAAAGACTCCCTTCCCGCTTCCCATAACCATCTCGGAATCTCACCATGAATCATATTGTAAGACAGATCTAGTGTCGTCAATCCCCTGTAAAGTGTCGATGAAATGTTGGGGAATTCACGGAGGCTACAGTTTTGTAAACTTAGTGATCCTAGACTAGGAAAAGTATAATTCTTGTCGCCATCAACATTCACTGATAAACCTGAAAGAACTAACTCTTCAAGGCGGTACAGCCGTGTAAACACTGCAAGGTCCACATTACCAGTGAAGTTAATAAATGAAAGAAACATTCCAGTGAGGTTCTCCAGGTTTCCAAGTGAGAGTGGCATACGACCAGTAAATTGGTTTGAAATGAGTTTTAGAAAAGTGAGAGACGTGAGATTCCCAAGAGATGGTGGAATTGAGCTTGTAAACTTGCACCTTTCTAGATTCAAAATCTCCAAGTTCTTCAAATTGCCAATTGAATAAGGTAAGTCCCAGAAAAGCTTGTGTAAGAGAGATCCATAAGAATGAGCGCACTAGTCTGGTTAAACTTTGGAAGAGTGCCAGTGAGTTCTTGATTTTGTTGCAAATTAATAGCTTGCAGATATGGTAACGAAAAGATGTATTCTGGGAATGTTCCTGTCAATCCACAAGAGTGAAGGCTAAGGGAAGTCAAAGCAGAAGACATATTCATCCAGAACTTTGCTCTATCATGGACAAGCCTATACCATCAAGAAAAAGTTCCTTCAGCATCGTTAGATTCTGAAGGAGCATTGCCAAACCGGTATGGTCAAATGTAAGAGCAGTAAAAGAGAGATCAAGTGAAGTAAGTTTGGCAAGAGAAGAGAATTCACGAGGAACAGGCCCGACGAACCCAGCAAAAGAAAGGTCGAGATGTGTCATGCTTGAAAGAGACCAAACATGGGTGGTAGTGCAGACCCACTAAAATCGTTGCCGCAAGATTGAGCCTGGTAAGGTGTGAAAGAGAGAAGAGGCTGCTGTTTGGAAGGATAAGTCCTTGAAGCTGGCTGCAACTTAGATCAAGCTCATTGAGATTACCTGTTGCGTTATCACAGGTAACGCCGTCCCAGGCGCAGCAATCCGTGCTTTCCCTCCACGAGTATGTCTTTGGACGAGAAGTGATACCAGCAACGGGACAGTCGGAATCGTTGACAATTGACAAGGACCGGATGAAGCGGAGCAAGGCAGTGCTCTGGTCAGTCGAGCACATGCTCCTTGAGGAAGAAGCAACTGATAAATGCAATATCAAAAAGAAAGGAGGAGGACTCGATAGCATTCCATCATTTCTAGTTCAAATTATGCTTGCAAGGAACATGGAGTATGTGCGAGAAACTTTATAGCAGGTTGAGTATAGAGTCTCCGACTAGGAGTATCTTCCTTGAAAAGCTCAAGGTCATAAAAAATGAAAAAGTGGTCCAATAACATTCTGTTAACTAGAGTTCGCTCAAGAACTTCCTGTCATTCAGGATTAAAAACTTTAAGGTCACTGTAGGAAGAAGACCGGGAGCCCTTACAGCTATGCGTGAAAAGAACTTGTTGACCGTTTCTATCACGTTGGTCGTCGTATAATACCCGTTCACATGTTTACAGATTTCCGCAAGATAAGGACGGCAAATATTGTTAGATTATGTCAAAATCGTTAATCTTCTCTATGCTGGTTTAGAGAGGAAGTCAATTCGTCTCCTTCTCCTCTACGTTTAAAGAATTTAAGTCAAGCAAATGACTACAAATTAGAGCATAAGCGACAAGCACATCATGTAAATTTATTGACGGGCTAGCTTTTGTCGTTATAGTTTAGAATAAGCAGTTCCTCCAAGGAAAACCGAGGCAAAGTCATCAACTAAAATTCAAATGAGCAAGTTTGTGTGCTTTTAACCAGGGTCTATTTAGTAACGTTTCTATCCTCTGATTCTGTTCCCCGAAACGAAAAAAGGATCAAAAGCATGTTTAGTAACGCAAATAATTCTAATTCTGATTCTGCTCTTAGAACAGCTTTAGACCAAAAAAAAAGAAACAAAAAAAAAAGTTGGTTCTCCAAGAAAAGAACACTTCTAAGAATCACAAAAAAAGAACAAACTTTCAATTCTTTTAAAGATTAAGTCCATGTAAACTTCTGAACTTTAAAAAAAATTAGATTTGAAAATTTAATAACTACTAATTTTTTAAACACATTTTTTAAAATTAAATTTAAAATAATCTTTAAAATTAACCAAAAAATTTAAAAATCTTTCAAAGGGGGGAAATTAAAAATATAAAAAATGAAAAAATAAATAAATAAAAAAGGGGGAAATTTAAAAAAATTTAATTTTAAAAAAAAAGTTAAAAATATATATTTAAAATATTTTTAAAAAATGAAATATTTAAAAAAAATTCTCGCCACTTAGTTGTTTCTGGAATAAAAATTTTGTACAGTTACTAAACGCGTTTCTGTTCGGGAACAAAAATTTTGTACAATTATCAAACGCGTTTTTATTCTCTAAAAATCATCTAGGCACTAAAATTAGAAAATATGTTTCTAATCAGAATCACTTTTTTGAATCAGAATCGTTGCCAATTAAGTTCCCAAGACATTATGAAATTATCCCCATGAAGTTGTTACTCGACAAACTCAGACCATAAACTGAATTCACATTGCAGATCGTAGAAGGGATCTCTCCGAGACAGACAGGGAATTTGGCGGAAGCGGTAGTGGCCGTTCGAGATATTTTTCCTGAGGCTTGATACTTTTCACTTGCCTCCATAAAATCTGTCCTTGAACTTCTCCTGTTAAAAGTTTATCAAAGATCTACATATTCCTGTGTATCCTTCCCAGCCTCTCACGATCACCCGCGAACCTCGCCCTGGATGAGGTTGCGAGAAACATCAAAGACCTTCAACCGTGAATTGCGAGTTGATGAGATGCTTGGGAACTCTTGAGAACTGCAAGATGTCAATGTCAATGACATAAAATTCGGAAACATATAATTGACACTGCTGTCCATGATCAGAGATAGATAACCACAAAACCAAAGAGTTCAAAATGTGGAGATTCCGCAGTTTCGTGAACATTTCCAGCTCCACTGTGCCATTATAGCCGTTAGCAGGAAGGTCCAGTGCTGTGAGCTCTGAGGTTTACCAACGAGGATGGGGTTGGACCAATGAAATTGTTGCGAGAGAAATCCAAAACACTCATTCATGTGAGTTTCCGGAGAGACAAAGGGATTGAACCTGTATTTAGCTGAAGCTAGTGGAAGAAGGGACTGGTCTAGTTGACTTTTGGACGAGTGCCAGTGAGATCACTATTTAGCTGCAAATTTTGGATCCCTGGGGTTGGGTAAGTGAAAATGTGCTCTGGGTATGTTCCTTGTTGTGCACAATTACGAAAGACCTGCCGACATCAAAGGGGAAGATATGTTCATCCAGGAACTAGGCAAGATCGAGTACAGGTTCACAACATCAAGGACGAGTCCCAGTGACTCTGTTTAGATTCCAAAGTAGCATTCTCAAGCTAGGATTGTCAAACCATAACATGACAGCAAGAGAGATCCGACTCAAGTTTGAAAGAAAAGATATTTCAGCGGACTACACCCAAGAAACAAGCAAAAGAAAGGCTAAGGCGTCCCATGCTTGAGAACCGACTGAACTTGGGCAAAAATGCCGAGCTATCAAAATCGTTGAAGGCGAGGTCGAGCCTCTGCAGATGCAATTGAGGTCAAGACCGATAACATCCCCCGTCGTATTGTCGCAGGCAACCCCATCCCATGAGGAACAGTAGCTATTTCGCTCTACAAGGCTGTCTTTGGATAAAAGGTGATGCGTGCAAGAATATCTCACTTGGTATAAGATGAGTTGGATTTGAGGAACAAAGACTTGATGAACTGGAGAGAGGCATTGCTCTGGTCACTATGAGCATAATACTTGTCCAGAACAAGAAGCGATTGATAGAACCAAGGTGAGGACTTCATGCAAACCCATATCTTCTTTCGAGAAATGAAGTTGCATTGTGCAATTAGTGGACATTGCAGGAGAACAAGATAGGTAAGAAGTAAGCTGGTATAGTTGCTTGAGTCACTGGCCTGCGATGGAGCCTCCTGTGCTATCTTATGGTCCTGCCTTCTTAATTATAGGAACTGATTAACTTATGTATTTGGCACTCTCTATGGCCTCTGCTTCCAAAGGCTTCGCCAGATTAATACAGTTCGGCACTTGTCCAACAATAATAGTATGGTCCTACATTTAGCACTCAGCAAATTGCGAGCACATTGAATTTGACAACAATGAATCAGCCCATCAACGCACTTAACAGGTCTCACTGATGCGTCCATGTTTGATGAATCAGCTCATCAATACATACAAAGGGTACAGATCCACATGTTTTTCTATGTGACCAATGGTTATGTTGCAGTCCATAGAGCCAACATGATTGCATGGTTTACCGGGGAGAACCTCAACATGTTCCTGGTAAGAAAGTCTTGTTATGACAGATCTTTGTCAATTACACTGCACAAAGAAAGGGAGTTGGAAAAATCAACAGGTCACGCCTGATTTTTCAGTTAGAATCCCATTTGCATAAACCAGCAGCTACGTTTCAAACTCTAGATATCCAAGAAAACTATTCCAGTACTCATCCAAGGTAAATCTCTGACTTAGAATTCAGGGTTCATCTGTGAATTTCCCAAAGAATGTGTCATTGCTCGAGTCGATGACAAAGATTAGTCCTCTTTTAGGCACACTCTAATCCATCCTTTCAAGCCACATGCCAAAGTGAAGACAATGATAACTCGGTTAATCCTCTTAGTGATCTTCTGTACTTTCTGGAATCTTTTTCTTCTTGGATAAAACAAGATACTTCCCTCCCCCCCCCCCCCCCCCCCAAAAAAAAACAGAAAAAAAAAAACAAAAACAAAATTGCCCTTCTATTTTCCAACAAAACTGTCCCTGCACAAATCACACCCTTAACCACTTGCCTTTGGAAGAAGCACTAGATTAATGCCAAGGTTCCAACTATGAAACACCAATTCAGATTTTAACTATGACACGTGAGCCAAAAATGCATCTTTAGAACCGATGCATGTTGAGAAAATATGATGCACAATGCACATAAAAAAAAAAAAAAAGAAACAGCAGCAGCAAAGAAGCCAGAACATGATTCGGCCATTGCCATTTCCTTTTCTTTCATAATAATCAGCAATAAACCATAGGAACTGAATCGATGTGCCATTATAATTGGGAGGGAAAATATTTTATCAACTCCTGAGAGCATGATATACACAAGACTACGTAGATGGTTTCTGCTACAACACATGTAAGCAAAGCAGCAAGCAAGACAAAACCTCCATGCTAGAGATACGACAGCAAGGTGGTTGCCATTTGTGGAACAGGAGAACTTCAGTTCTCTCTTAATACCACAAACAGAAATTAGTCTTCTAAATAACATAGTCAGACCATTCAGAAATATGTGAAGTTTGGTCCATGGTGAAGCTGGGCAACTTCCCGAGCTCAATTGGGTTCTCTTTCCCTCCAATCAACCTTGCCGGGTTACCCACGGCAGTTCGTCTGGGCGGCACATCCTTCAAAACAACTGACCCCGCACCGATCTTAGCTCCATCACCGATACTAATGTTCCCCAGAATGCAAGTCCCTGCGCCTATCAAGACCCCATCTCCAATCTTGGGATGCCTGTCACCGGAGACTTTACCAGTTCCTCCCAAAGTCACATTATGCAAAATGGACACGTTGTTCCCGATCACTGCAGTCTCGCCAACCACCACGCCAGTGGCGTGATCGAACAGTATCCCCCACCCAATCCTTGCGCCGGGATGGATGTCCACTCCAAACACCTCGGAGACCCTGTTCTGCAACAAGAATGATAGACTCTCCCTTCCTTGTGACCACAGTTTATGACCCACTCTGTGGGATTGGCATGCCAAAAACCCTTTGAAGTTAAGAAAGCAATGGATGTAAGTCTTGCAGGCAGGATCCCTCTGCTTCACTGCTCTCAGATCAGCCTCAACAGCACTCATGATTTCAGGGTCATCGTCAAAGACACCCTTGAAAAGATCGAAAAGGGTTCTACTACAAATGCTTGAATTGCTCAATTTAACGGAGAGATGATTCGCCAGAGCACTTTCCAACGAGTTATGACCCAAAATCGAGTCCTGATAGTAATTGCACAAGATGGGTTCTTGACAGGCATCGGAAAGAGCCTCTTCTTGCATCTCATGCCACAAACCATCTTTACCTTCCCTTACACCGAGGGCTTCGACGGACGCGGACGACGACGAGGACGCGACTTTCCCGCGATTCTGGCACATAGGCATCGTCGAGGGAACGCGATCACGGAAACTGGGTCGGCAGCATTTCGCGAACTTACGCGAAAGATCGTCGCCTTGGGACCTGTTTGGATCGCAGGAAAGCTGGCAACTTTCTCTCCTGGAAGTGTCTATGCAAGCGGCCATTAAATCTGAGAGACGTGTGAAGTTGCGATGGTTACGTTCAGGGTTTGCGATGTCCGAGACGATGAAGAAGAAGATGATGATTATGAGGGTGGTGGCGGTGGTGGGAAATGGAAGAACGGTCGCATTTTTTAGCGGCCGAAGAGATTTCAGGGAAGCTCAGATTTTCTTGGCAATATTAATTGCGGTAATCTATATCAAAAGGGATTTGACGTTTGCCTTCGAAAAAAGGATTCCATTACTATAGTGGAAGCAAAAAATGGGGCGCCGACGTAAATAGTAAAATTTCCATCTCTTTTCTTCAAACAACGATGTAATTTCTAATGGTAGGGACATATACACATACATGTATTTATAGAAGAAAATGCCACCTGCCCTTGAAATTATGAATAGAAGTCCAAAACTAAATGGGTTATACTAGGGTGTGCAAAAGAATTGAAAACCACCCAGACAGCTCGGAACCGAATCGGATCGGCCCAAAATCGGCAGTTCCCATGGGGACCAGTCCAATTTTCAATTTCAATTTACTAAAACCATCCACTCGAACTAGATTAGTATAAATTTCAGCTTATTTTCAGCGAAAATGAGCCTTTCTCGCCTGCATTTTGTCCTTTACCATACAATCCTACTCACATCTTGCAATTCTCAAAAATGAACACACATTAAAATGTTGTTATTTACCTTATGGTTTTTCTTGGCCCCCTTGTAGTTGTCTCTGTCGAGATTAACATCTAATTCTTGGATGCTACTTTTCTCGATATGAGTCTCTATCTATTTCTCTGCCTTGCCACTTACTTACAAAATGCATCTCTTCGAACATCCACTCGTAGCTACCAAGCATTAATGCATATAACCTATTTTGGTCGACTCAATCTGATATTTGAAGCAAGAATACGAACGACACTTGAGATTGTGATAATAGATTTAAGCTAAAACAAATGGTTCTTCAAAGTCTATCTGGCTTTCTGTCAAACGATAAGCAAGAGATGAAACTAAATATCCAAATGACTGCATTCATCTTAAAATCACAGTATCATTTCGTGTTTGATAAGTAATACTCTTATGCATATTTCTTTATTATTTTCACATTCTCCCTTGCAAAGAAGTACCCACGTAGAAGCTAGATTCACCATGATATTGGTTGATGAATGCAAGTTTTGAGGGATTGGGAACCAACGGGTGGACCAAGCGACAATTTCTTTATTATTCTTACCTTTTTGGGATTGGGGACCGATGGTGTTCTAGTTTCTAGGTAAAGTCATGGAGCCTGTTTCCGGTTCTAATTTTTTGAAACCGGCTCTTAGTGAACAATTCTCAATTCCATGGTGAGAACCACTAATCCAGACCAGCTAAACTTGTGGTCCATCTTGAAGGCGATATAATTTCTACCACAAATTTTACACTTCAGAGATAAATAAATCTTACAAAATTTGAAAATGATGGAAAAATCAGCATGAAACTAAAGTCTATGAAACATATTCTTTAAAAAAAATCCAATAGAAAAAGTGTACCATGACCACGGAATATGTAAATTATGACATTTGAATAAAATTTTCTCTTTCTTAGAACCTTCTTGTACTCTTTGACTTTTTCATTAAATTGACAAATTTCCTTTTTTGCTATTGAGGTATTTCTCCATTGTTGTTTTATTAAACTGAAGACCAAACATACGATTAATTCCGGGTTAAATTAACCCAATTGGTTCAATCAGACGTCATTTTCGTATAAGTACCGTTGGTATTACAAGTACAGCCAGCCCCTGTACTTAGAAATCCCTAGGAAATTTTGATATTTTATGCTCGCAAAATCCTTTTACATTCTCTACATTGAGTAAAGGATGATAATGTAATAGGTAAATGTTGTAATTTTAGAGATTTTTGGAATTTCGTGTTACAAAACAAAGAGTTTTCAAAATAGTCATCTAAAGTATAAATTAGGGACCCTAACACTAGGGTTCAAGTGCAGTCATGCGTGTCGATTCATGTCTAGTCGAGACAAAGTTCTTTCTCTAATTTTTTAAAATTCCCATGCCACATAATCCCAAGGCGCATTTGTTCGGGAGGAAATTTCGCGGTAAAGGGAAATGCTTCTTTTTTTTTTTTTAGGTTGGGCAAACATGCATAATTTCTTCGATGGTGAATGATTTTTCCGTCAATTGATTATTTTCAGGAAACAAAACAAGTGAAAAGTGCAGAAAATTAATTCGCGAGGATAAATCACCTTTTATTATACGTACCATTCGTTGCGGAACGCAATCTCAGGACAACTCCCATTCCACCTTTGAAAAAATGGGAATCGAAAGAAGGAGAAAAGCAAGTGGAGGTAAAGCCAAAGGCGGCGACTCACCCCCCATCAGCGGACACGACACCCGCGCGGGACCAAAACCGATTTTATCAGACCCAACAGCCACCTCCCGCGTCCGGTCAAACGACGTGGGACTACGCAGCAACGACAGCGACCTGATCTCCGCTGTGACGCGGTCGCTGACGTGTCGCCCCTCCGTTCGTTGGATTGTCCCCTCCTTCTTCTCGAGAGTCGAATAGGCACGGAGGGAATCGAAGAAGGGAAGACGCGTTTGACCGCCCACCGTCCATTGTTGCTCCGAAGACTGCGATGTTTATGTAACGCCTTACGTAATTTCGAGGCGAACGGGCTCTGGCATTTCTTCGTGTGCACGCATGTGGGCCGGTCGCGTTGACCGGAGCAGAAGGCCCACCTGTCGGGGAAACTTGACTCGTGCACCTTTTTTTTAAATCCGTGAAATTATAATTAAAAAAAAAAAGTCACAAACTCGTCGAAATATTTAAAACTGAATTTACGCAGATAAAATAACGGTGATAAGGATGTTTTTGATAATTTTTCAACTTTGAATCATGTGGAAATTTCAGTCATTGATTCATGCGAAATTGCCCCCACATCATCCATGACAGCGTACTAAACTGCAAAAAAAATCACGATTGCCTACATAATGAATATTCACGCGACTCGCGTCGCTAAAATCTTACTTAAACGAGTAAATATCTTCAAGATTAAGAAATCAACCCAACATATCATTTCATTTTGTGTGCTCAATTGAGAGAATTGGTACTTCTAGCTTTTGTTTCTTCTTTTCTTTTCTTTTCTTTTCTTTTCTTTTCTTTCTTTTTCTCATGGTTAATAGTGCCAGCTTTATATGCTCCTTTTGTTGCTCTCGCGCATTCTGGGACTATTTTGGGTGTTTTCAGCCCACGCCAATCTATTCCAGATGAGCCGTTAGATAATGTGAGTCCTGAAAGAGCACTTGTTAATCTTCTATAAGATCAACCCCTTTATGGAAATGTGAGGGAGAGATGTTCCTAGAAGGTTATGGTCCAATTTCGTCGAGCTTCGTGTTTGAAAGTAACTCGGGTGGAATTGGAAAAGGGGGAAGAAAACTAGGGATGGACTTTAAAGCTTCATTTGTTTCGTGAAAAATAAAATGATCATGAAAATATATTCTTAAAACGAATCACTTGCGTCGCTTACAAAAATGAACAAATAATAATAATAAAAAATTCACCGTCCATTGAAATATTTAGGCATAAATCGTTGTTGATAATGAAATAAATTCACTAATTAATAATTTCAAGCAATGCGGGCGAACACTTTTAAAAAATATCTTTTAAATCATTTATTTTTAGTGAAATAAACTCATCTTAGAACTCGTCTTTTGTCTTAAACTTATAATGAAAGGAAAAGATATTTTAAAAAATATATATATATTAATACTTGGGTATGAAGATTGGAAGTTTACTTTGGCCTCGATTATTACCTAAACGCCCAAAGCGATTAAAATAATACATGCGACCAACGGAAGCGAAATTGTACAGCAATTATCTCGTAAAAGATGGAGCGGTTTCAAATGACTAGACGGATAGCGAAAAAATCTTGCGCAACAAGGAAGCATTGGACGACTACCACGCGATTCAACTTGACTTTGACATTCGCGTCCATTTTGATATTGCCAGCCAGCCATGTGTGATGCTGACCTATGTGCACACGTCAGTGTCGCGTCAGCAAATCCAAAGTCGCGGGGAACGGTCAAAAGCGCACCCCCGAAGGATGCGTCCTGCCGTAGCCAAATCTCTGCGCATTACCCGGTGCCGCAACCAAACTTGGAGACTAAGGGTGCGCGTGATAACATTTCTATTTTTCTGCTTCTGTTCCAAATCTATTCCAGAAATAGGTTTGGAACAGAAACTCGTTTGGCAACGCAAATCTGTTTTTCTATTTCTGGAACAAAAATCTGTTCCAGAAATAGATTTTGGCTCAAAACTAGAAACAAAAATTTTTTGTTTCTGGCAAAAATAGAAAAATCTATATCTGTTCCGGAAATTATTTCTGGAACAGAATAGTTGTCATGCGCGCCCTAAACCGCATTGGAAACGAATTTATTTTTGTATTACCCAATGGTCAACGAGAATAGGGGGTGTTAATTTCATCGAAATTGGATCTTCGATTTTTATTAAGAGGAGACATATTCTCTAGCGATTTCGGACAGAAACCTCCGCGAATCATAAGGAATAGATATTCTCCATGGGAATTTAACCGACGAAGACGACATATTTGAACTACGACTAAGGTATGGGAAATGTAAAATGCCAAAAAATAAAGAAAATAAATAAATTGACGAGAAAGTTGTGTTCATTCAAGGGTGTTTTTACCAATACGAAACCTTCCTTCGATAATCGAATATCATGCGATCATCGGAACTGATCAAATCATCTTAATCCAAGAAGAGAGACAGTCTCAATGGATGGATAAATGTTCGAAAATTGATCATTGCGCAATCATCAGAGCTAATCGAATTATCTTAGTCCAAGAAAAAAAAAGAGCCTCAACGAGCGGATAAATGTTCGAAAATCACTCATTGCGCAATCATCGGAGCTAATCGAATCATCTTAGTCCAAGAAAAGAAAAAGTCCCGATGAGTAAATAAAATTATTATTTTTTTATTAGGAAAAGATGTGATTCATTAAACCAACTCAAAACAGTTCGAGCACAAAAAAGACTTCAGTGGATAAATTCGAATGGGCTCTTTCTGACGCACGCTTGCTCGAAAAGTACGTCCACTCACCAGTGAGTACGACGGCGGAGCGAGCGATTCGGAGTTGCCCCTTCGAGATTGCTAAAGAGTATGCCAATACGCTATGCCTAGACAACCAACCAATATGTCGTTTAAGAAGTGCTTTTCGACAGATCCTCGGATCTGACGGCGGCCCATCATATGCCGGCATCATATTCCCCTCCTCCCTCCCGAATATTCCCCTCCATTACCCAGAGACGAATCAAAAAGCTTAGTCAAGCACGATGACGTCGTCCCCGAACTTTTTAAATTTTGATAACGAAGAAAGGAAATTGAATAAAAAACGACGATGGAGAAAGGCAAGATAGATTTGTACTTTTATCATAATGAACGTGGAGGAAACATGAACGTTTTGACTTTTGGCCACTTCTCGTGCCGTTAGCGGAAATGCAATTGCAAAGCGTCAGTTAAAATTACCGTCCGGAGTATCATTTGAAGCTCTTGCGAACGTTTGGGGCTTTTTCAGTACGTTCTCCTTCCTCTCGTCCTCAATTTGGAGGAAACCGGCCACGACCGGAGGCGGGTCGGGATGCTATTCCCCTCCAATTTTCTCTCCAGTTTCAATTTTGTGAGATCGGGTCGGGAAATTTGCCGCAACGCCTTTCTCGTGAACTGACTTGGGTGGAAAAAGGGCTAAACGCGAATCGATGTTTATGTGACTTTAACCTTGGAGAATAAGAAAGCTCTCAAAAGAGAATCCTCCGACTCCGGACGAGGCTCGAGAGTTTTCTCTCGCCCAGCAACCCAACTTAAAAGCCCGCTTTTGCACTACAAGTTGTTCATCCGTGATCCTTGGGATTAGGTGATAATGGAATTTTCTCTTCGACATCAGAACGGCTCAAAAGCACATCGCATTTGGTGATCGGCCGATACAAGTACGACGTGAAATGCGCAGCAGTTCCAGCATCAAGCGAACTCTCTGGAGATCTTTCGCGTTTCACCGAATGGGTAAATGCAACCACAACACGGGGTTAGTAATTCCGCGTTACTTGTTAGAAAATTTCCAAACATGCTAGTGAATCATGAACTTGAAAAGCAGTTGAATCAAGAAAACCGGAAATGAGAATTTAGAAATGACTCCGGCTCAGCTCTTCGCTCCGCCTTCCAAAGGATTGTCATTCACCATTTTAACTTCAGAAGATATATAGGTCAACGAATTCTACGGACCATTCTGCTTATTTTGCCCGGTAACTGCTGAAGGCAGCAAATTACAGGAAAGGATACAAGGATTGAGAAACTAGGTCGAAGACCACATGAGGCAATTGAGAATTTGTGCCATGGCACCGCTCATAACTAGAATTGGGGGAACCCACCACAAGGCAGGCAAAGGTTATTGTCCAATGAACTATCATCAAACAAGGAAAGTTCTATTCGATATGTTAGGATTTCAAACAAGTTGCACCAAACCCAGAAGAGAGTGGCCAGATTTCAAGTTCTCAGAACCAGCAGCAAAAGTTAATTCAATCATACAAATTACAACTTAAGGAATTCATAGGCGCAGAGCCCCATTTTACAGATAATCCAACAATAAGGATTTTACTACCTAGAACTTACGGTAAATCTATGAGATTCTCTCTTGTAAAGAATCCAAATTTGTCCTCTAAATCTTGCTCTTAACACTTTGATGTCATCATCGCATTATGGTCGAGATCATTGCAATGCTTTCTTCTATCAATCTTGTGCTAAGGAAAATCATGAGCTGGTTACAAAATCATAGGTACATATCTTTAACTTACAACCAAGAGAAGGCAGATTACACTTCTCTCGTTTTTCAGTGACTTTCGAAGAGAAGCAATCAAAGAAGAAAAATGCTATGCTAAAATCAAAGGTGAGAGCAAGCAAACCTCAAGTCTCTGCAGATAACTTGCCTTACCAAGAGCGGTGCTTCTTCAGAGCTTGACCTCAACATCCACACCGGCAGGAAGGTCAAGTTGCATAAGAGAATCTATTGTTTGTGCAGTTGGATATAGAATATCAATAAGGCGCTGGTGGGTTCTGATCTCAAAATGGAACCGAGCATCCTTGTGCACGTGAGGTGACTTGAGCACACAGTAGATTCTCTTCTTGGTTGGCAATGGCACAGGACCCATAGTCTTCGCATTCGTAGTCCTAGCAGCATCCATTATCTGCTTGCAAGAGTCCTCTATTAAGGACACCCAATAAGATCGAAGCTTTATTCTGATTTTCTGCTTTGGAGCCATCTGAGAAACATCAAAAGAAAATTATACTCTTGCAAACAAGGACAGCAGCAAAAAACTATGCAATAAGTCTTCCACCAATGACAAGCACCCTTCTTCAATGCGTGGCTTTCAGGGGGAAAACATTCTGTTTCCATGAGATGCCAGACTTTCTTAACGTGGTTGTCAAGTGATTCATGCCGGTAGTTGGAGACTGAATCCTGAGCATATGGACAGTGAGGGAAGGAGGAGGTCTAGTCATTTGGCTCTTAACATGAAATTACACGCTCCGCATTTAAAATCTTCTCCTCAACAAAATACAAACAGCTGAAACGAGATATGAAAAAGATGCCCCCGCATTATCACCGACTCTTAAGCGATCAATGCCGAGAAAAAGGCCTAAACATCCTAATATCATCGGATTCAAGAGGAAATAAAGAGAGTGGAGACACTGAGGGTGCGTTTGTTTCGCGGAAAATTCAAAATTTGAATAACGTTTTCCATAAAGTATTTTTGTGGTCGTGGGTGATGAAAATACTTTTCATTCCTCCATTTTGCAAGTGATGCAAGCAACCATTTTTCTGAAAAATGTTCTCTAAATCTTGAGTTTTAGCACCCTAAACTCTATCGTTAAACTCAACTAACAAACGTAAGAAGGTATTAATATCCAGTTTTCTGGGTGTCTCCGAACATAATTCCTCCGACAAGTCACTAAGTTCTGCATACGCAAATCGAAAGAAACTGATACTCTCTCCGTGAACAACCGCTTTTTTTTAATCCTTTCCAGGACTTTCCCACGAAAACAATGCTCGAAGTTTTCATCCACTTTATCCGCCCAATCCTTCAATAAAGACCCATCACAACACCCACAGCAAATTCAAGAAAGCAATGTAATCGCTCTCTTCATTTCATTCATTTCCCACGTCGCAACCAAACAGAAACACAAACGCTACCCCTCAAAAAACTGAGAGAGGGAACGAACCTCAACCGCACCAGAATCGGGTCCATCGAGAGTCTCTTGCGCGTCCAGAGCTTCAGGAGCTGCCGAGACCTTCGTCGCCTGCGAGCTTTTCAGAGTCTCGAGCTTTAACGCCTTCGCAGAGGGCAAGGACGCGAAAGAGGGCTTGGGTATCTGGCAAACTGTACGCGAATTGGGGACGGGTAGGGAAGAGAATAAGGTGGCGGAGATCGAAGATGAAGCCATTCTTCGAATCTGCGATAAGGGTATCGGATATCTTCTTCTTGCTCTTTGCTTAGGCTCTTAGACCTTCGCTTCTCGCTTGACAGTGTTATCCACACTTCCTGAGTGATGACGTGAGAGAAATAGCCTTGGACTTGGAGGGTCCAGCTCAAGATGGGCCACGGTTTCGGGTATGGATATACCAACGGAATTGGGCTTATTCGCCGGCCCAAAATGTATAAAAGAAAATCGTTTTCTTAATACTGATTCTTTTATATTAGTTAATGATCTCGTCTTTTATAAATGTCATAAAATCAAGTCACATGCTAATGTCACCGGCTGGTTGACACAGCTGAATTTCTTTCCAAGGCCGGTTCATATCGCGTTCTCTTACCGACCTTATAACTTCTTCCTAAGTCAATAAAAGAAAAGATCTGAAATTGTGATCGTACTTCTGAGTGAATTCACGTCACACACACACACAAAATAGAACCTAGAGAGAAACTTGGAATTTGCAATCGTATTTCCTAGTAAATGCAAATGAGAGGGACACCTATTTTTATACACACCCAAAAACTCTGTTAATTACAACCGTTCATCTCAAATCCAAATTTACTATGGAAATTGAACAACAATCTCTAAAACACAAATTTATATATCTCATTTTACCCTCAAAGAATACTCTGGAATGTCCTTGTATACGTCTTCTATATTGCTCTAAAAAAAATGTTCTAAAGTGCCCGAGAAAGATCGTAAGGTTCACATAGTTATCTTGGATGATTCCTTCCAATATTGTGCTTTGAAAATTTCTAGACCATTATGCTAACGTGATATCACAGCCTTTGAGGCCAATGAGCACTTGATAGATCAAAAGTGCTAAAATTCAAAAAAGTGCAGCTGCAACAAGTATCGAAAACAATTCGTTATCACATGACCGGTTGCTTGATGATGTAAACCCTGCACAGCAAAGCCTCCCATGGAAGCTTCTGATCTCAACCATGCACTGAACCTGCTGCGTGGAGCTCACCATCTGATCCTAACCCATTGCTGAGATTCAATTTATTTTACCACAACATAATTAACTTCCCATTTTTTACCGCATTTGAAACTCCCCTTTGCCATCTTTCAGTTTCACCTCCAAAAAAGTTGAAAAGAAGAAGCATATAACTGCTGTCTTTTCCACTCTCCCTCTAACCACTCATCAACAAACCACTCTCTCCATTTTCATTTTGCATTTTCAACTTCCCAAATTCTTGAGCAAACCCATCTTCTTTTTTTTGAAATTTTTCCCAAAACTTCCCTCGAGCACAACTCTCATGACTTGCCAGTGATGATCAAACCATGACTGTCTGTTTCACTTTATTCAGTGCATGGGTTTTCTCAAACACCAACCCCCATCTTCTGTACTTCCCTCGAACTTTTTTTGTATGGTTTGATTGAACCTACGAACGCTTTTGCATGACATGCGATGTGTTCTTGTCTACGCTTGTCTTGAACGTACGTTGGTGGAACAGACACTTCACCTGCACGCTCCCATATTTATTGTACTCACCTGTTTCGCATTCCTTCTCCCATTTTTTTTTCAACTGACGAAAACCGTGGAGACCCTCGAAGTTCTTTTAACAGGAAAAAGGGAAAAAAAGTTCAGAAACCCACAGTTGAATGAGGATGTTTAAAGTCTGTTGCTTTGGTGGGTTTAGAGACAAAAAGTGAATCTTGAGAAGGAATTTGCAGTAATTCACCAAGTGAAGACGATGGACCTGACATCAGCTCTCTTGGGTGTCGTCATGGTTCTGAGTGTTCTGAGTGAGGTTGAAGTGACGTGCGTCATGGCAGAGAAGGATTTCATCAGTTGGGATGATGTGAGAGTGAACGAGAATGAGTACAAAAACATGATCCGAGAGGAGTTGTACTCGAGAAGAAATGGTCAGTCTAATCGAAGCGGAGTGATCCTCGTCGACAAGAACGGCCGCGGCGATTCCATCACGGTTCAAGGTGCAGTCGACATGGTTCCAGAGAACAACTCGCGAAGAGTGAAAATTCTCATTCTTCCAGGAACTTACAGGTTTGAGGACATCTCCAATGTAATACTCCGTATTCTCCAAAAATCGCGCCAACCCATGTCGGGAAAAAAGGAGCACCACCATAGAATCTTGAAAGCCTACACACATCCACCAAAAATCACGTCCTTTTGGCTGGTGAATTCAGGTTTTTCTTTTTCTTTTCAAGGTCATGCTTGAGCTTTTGCTAGTTCTGCTTTTCCAGTCAGTAACGGGACGAATTACTTAAAAAGTTGGCGGTTTCTGTGAGCATGATTCTTTTCTCCCTGAAAAAGAAGACAGCTGTTCCGTGGGCGTTATGTATTTACGTGGGACAATAGAATTCTCTCTCTCTCTCTCTCTCCTCTCTTTCTCTCTAGAATGAGCTATGTGGTGATGACGAGTGAATCAAGATCGAGATGTTACTGAGAATACATGGTTTGGCAGAGAGAAGGTTCGAGTGCCAAGTTCCAAGCCATACATTTCCTTCATGGAGATGAAGATCAGAACTCAAAAACCATAGTCACCTGGCTGACAAAGCTTCTGATAAACTCGCAGATGGCAGTGAACGGGGAACCTATAGATCAGCCTCCGTGACCGTAGAATCTGACTTCTTCTGTGCAAATGGAATCACCTTCGAGGTAATAATCCCAAAAAAGGAGGGTAAAATTTAAAAAGAAAAAGAAAAATCAATGCTTGAGCATGTTTGGGTTTCCTGTTATTATAACACTGCCCAAAAAATATGGGAGGACTAAAACGTGAACTTAAATTTGGTGATCAAGTGTTTGATGGGTTGCGTGGTGACAGAATACAGTGGTTGCAGTCCCAGGGGGTTATGGAATGCAAGCGGTGGCCCTGAGAGTCTCAGGAGATAAAGCCATGTTCTACAGGGTCAGAGTGCTGGGGACACAGGACACGCTCCTAGATGACTCTGGCTCTCATTACTTCTACCAGTGTTACATCCAGGGAAGTGTGGACTTCATCTTTGGCAAATCAACATCACTCTACGAGGTACTTACGTTTTCTGGGAAATCTTGGGTTTTCTCTGCCTGTAATTGATTTCGGTGGGATCTTTTTTGGCCGAGTAGAATCCTAGACTTGACTAAATTGCGGCAGGAGTGCGTCCTCCACTCGACGGCGAAGAATTTCGGGGCGATCGCGGCTCATCACAGGGATTCACCAAGCGATGATTCGGGATTTTCTTTTGTCAATTGTGTCATCAACGGAACCGGCAACATCTACTTGGGGAGAGCATGGGGAGAATATTCAAGAACAGTGTACTCCTACTGTTACATCGATAACATCATAACTCCTCCGGGATGGAACGACTGGAACCACCCTTCCAGGCAAAAGTAAATCTATCATCGAAAATGTCGAAACAATTAAGGTCCCGCGTCATTTGAACTGAATGTTTCAAGGACTAATGATTCTAAGACAGGCTATGTTTTTGGATAGGACCGCAGTGTTCGGGGAGTACCAGTGCAGAGGCAGAGGAGCAGACGAAAGGGGGCGAGTGCCGTGGTTGAAAACATTCAGTCACGAGGAAGCGAACCAATTCCTGGATAAGAAATTTATTCAAGGGGAGCGATGGCTTAGACTCTGAATTTCTTCGGGGCCTTCTTTCGAGTGTGCATCCTCGAGCAAACACGGGCGATTTTGGGGATTTCCTTCTCTCTTCCACGTTTGTTTATATGATTAGGTTGACGCTGATGTAAAGGTAAGTGGGTGTGTGTTTCCGGAGGCCCAAGTGGTCACTGACCACATACACACACAGTGTTGTAGCCAAGATACCCTAAGTGATTAATGCTCAAGCAAAAAGGAGAATATCAGCAGTGTTAGATATGATAAATTGTTCCTTCTCTTAATTTGAATTAAAAGCAGATGACATATCGAAAAGGGAACCAAACAGAACTAAGGAACGAACTTGTGCTAATAAGGAATGAAAGTTGGGCCCCAACAAGAGGAGCGATCCAAGAGCTTCTTCCCACATATATGATTTTTCTGACTCCCAACTTCAGCTTATCTGCACAATAACTGATCAAGTGAAGTTTCGATCCCCATGCTGAGCTTTTGGCAATAACTTTGATTGAACCAAAGGAGCACTCCAGGGCATGACCAAGTCTCCGAATTATCACGCAAGTATGCAGCAGTATGAAGAGATTATGACTTGAAGATCAAAGAGCAAACAACTTCTGGTACACAATATACGTGATCATACATTGCGATCCAGCGCTAACAGAAGAACAGGCGTAATAATCTTGGAAACACCTGCACAATACATTTCAAAGCCCTCCACAGAAAAGGACCATATGCCAAGCTTCTATATCTGGACTTCGAAACAATTAGTTGAAGCTGAGACCTTGGTAATCCTAAACCCACTACAATACATACAGCTAGAGCGGCGGATCGAGGCAACTGTTAATATTTACAAGACTGGACATAATGATTCCGTGACTTTTATGCAAATGACAGCTACCGCCAAATCTTTCCTACACCAATGGAGAGCTCCACTATTCTCCTACGAAGCGGCATCACGTGTCATGCTACTGCTTCCATAATCTCCATCAGTTTACAATTTTGTGCAGAAGCTTCTGATGCATCCATATCTAGGGCATTGTCATCATCACTTCGCACTTCATCTTCCACATCATCATCATCATCAATGTCGTCGTCGTCATCATCACTACCCCCGACATCACCTTGATGATTGCGAATGTCATTGATTTTGTAGTAATCATCGTCTTCGTTGCTTTCATGTATTAATGGTGATGGATTCTTATCATCAGCAGGGTCAACATCTTCTGCAAGGCCATTAGAACGGGTCGTGGCACGGTTGAGCTTCCCTTCATCACAAATGACTTCAACAGCAGTAGTTGTGTCTGCATCTGACCCAGTAACATCATCGCTCTTGACTTCTTTGATCATAGTTGATGACACTGAAAGCTTAGAATCCAGGGCAACAGCAGAAGTTATGGCTGAAAGAATATCCGGCTTAGCCTTGATATCAATCCATCTGTCCCCCACCCAATCTCTAGAAATCCGCAAATCCTTCATTTGCATGCTCATGAATAAGTTTTCACCTAATACCACCAAGAATAACATTGTTTTTTCCGGTCATCAAGAATAAAATAAAAACAAACAGAAATAGAAGCAGAGAACAGATCAATGCAAAGATACGAGACAGCACAAACTTATTATCATATTTCTTTAACACACGTACCGGGAAAATAAATTTTTAGATTATCATCTTCACTGTCATTGACCCCTATTACAACCCCTTCCCACCAGCCATCACTCCACCATGCATCCACTGCCACTCCAATATCAAGAGGTGGTTTGGTTTGATCAACAGAAGATGGAATAGGCCGGGTTGTTAGGCGGCTTGAAACCCTCATCCCAAGCTTATCAGGAGCAGCATATTTGACGGCAGGTATCCACTCCTACACCGGCAGTGCAAACGTCAATTGCCAACTTAATGGAGAATAGCGTGAGCTTGTTAAACATGAGGGTAGAGGATGGATTATGAGCATGGGTTATATTTGTTTTATTCATCCACAACTAAGCATAATAATGGAAAAAAGGCAAAGTGAACATTTAAAAGGTTCACAGCATATCAAAAAAGGGCTTTTTCAATTAGTTTTGCTTAAATATGAACATCTCCATCTTAGGGACTATAACATTTAGGATAATTCCATCTCGGAGTAAATGAGCTTAATAATAACCAAGAGAACCTTGCACTTAGAGCATTGAAAAAGTTAGTGTACCTCAAGATGGGCACTTCCATCGTCATCCTTCAAGTCATCATAACAGACTTTCAACTGCTTTCTGGTCACCTGCAAAATAGTACACCTGAACCAGCAGCCTCGGATACCACTATCTTGGCATAGCAATTCGATCTTTCCACCAACTTTAAATCGTGGAGAAAATCGAGGCTGCGAGTTAACATGCTTAAGAGATAGCAATCTCCAAGCCAACAAACCATCATCTAATTTCTTATTTGCAGGTTCATATGTCAGATTGGCAAAATCTCCTCCAGATCTTTTTACTCCAGAATAAGCTGTAACACACCTCTTGTAACCTCTGCAACTTCTTGTCCTCTTACCACCCACCTTAACATCAGGACCTGAGGTTAAATCTTCGTCTTCCTCCCCAGTCAGACAATTCCATGCTGTGTCTGGCTGTCGCAAGGGACTGGCAAGGAAACTAGAGAGAATGGGCTGATCGAAATAGCCCCTCAATTTGCTAAGCTCAAATGACTTCACTTTGTTATTTCTGAACTGTCTGAAACATAGGTATATTTTGGATGACGATGCATGAGGAACAGCAGCCAAACACTTAGTGTAATGTTCGCGTGTCAGAACTGTAGCAGGACCATCAACACATTCTGCACTGACAACCTGTGCATAAGGCGTTATGAAAACTTCCTTGGGATGAGGATTTCGTATAGGTGTTACACCCTTGACTTCATCACTGTAGTGAAGCCACCTTATTTTGACCTTTTTCAGTCCCCTTCTGTCTTCATACATGTCTTCCAAATATGCAAGATAGCGAGTCTCTCCCTTGCCCATGACAAATACAAACGAATGAATCTGACAACATAAAAAGCATGTCAGGAGAAAATATAGCAGTACCAACACAAAAGAATTTTAGAAATATCAGGAAGCCCATGACGTAACAAAGATGTCATTTTAACTGGGATGCCCATCACGAAGCAAATCTGAGGGGAGCAATAACATAAAAAACTGATGGAACTTTACCGATCAACTATGATTACAAGTGAAAAATAGTGATATTTATTCACATAAACAAAGTGGCAGAAACCCAGGGGGAGGGGGTTGGTGTTTACTGGGAGGAATGCTGTCATCTGTCGGGACTTCAAAGACATTCCATTGAAAAAAATCATATAATGTCCATAAAATTTTTGCCAAATGTTTTACTGCGCCCGTCATTGGACATAACTCCGATAGATATAATGAAGCACTTATAAAGTGCGACTTAATACTAACAAGCAAGAAAACAACAATAATCATAACATTTCCATCTCAATGTGAAAATCCAATTCCCTCAAAGTCAAGATTGCCCACTTGACGGGTCATTTAGTCTTATATCAGAGATCACCAAATAAGTTTCCCAGTTTATAGAATCTTGGAGAACTTTCTTGTCTCTCACATGGCAAAAACTGAAGACTGACAACTGGAAGTTTGAAGAATGCATCAACTAACACGATAAAAAAAACTCTTGGTTACTTCCCTTGGTCCTTGTACCCATGAATTTATACACGTAAGTTTGAGGGTTCAAAGTTCAGTAATTAGTGCTTACAGCTATTTTAATCCCGTTCCGGCGGAAGGATGGGTAATGCTTCAGTTGTTTACCGCATGTCCATGCAGTACCTGACCACAAAATTTCTGAGGTATGCCCACCAAGTATGCTCGCCGGACGACCCTGAAAAGATGTTATTAAACAAACATCACAGACACAAAACACAGAAGACAGCAGGAAAAAGGAAATTGTACCTGGCAATCGGATACCTGAGCTAGTGACCTCTTCAGAGGAAACTCAAAATTTCTCAGGGCATGTGACTTGTAAAGTTTTGTTGATCCTGCAAATGCAAAAGGTGAATTAGCTTATCAATACATTCTTCACGAATCGACGAGTATCAAGGTATATCAACCGTATGCAAATATTAACACTGTCCCTTTTAATGGTAACATACAAGGTTGACATATCCAAAGGTCATTCTAATTCTAGCAATAACTTGCATCAAAGACACCAGCCAGAACTTCTGAACCATCAGCAGTATGTAATGATAAACTTAACTATGTGAGTCAATGCTGTGCCCACGAAAGCTTACTCCCTTCAACAGATTCAATAATAAGTTGGTAGTACCCACAAGATCCTTTCCAATTATGCACTTCCATGCAAGTCCAGCATGCAGCCATAATATTTATAAGTAACAGATCAGCTTATGTAAAAAATTAAAGGCAAGGATCTTGCCAGAGCACTTATTAGTGCATGTCTACATATCCACTTCAAAAAGATAATAGCAGAGGCACTTCAACAAACTATTCACATAAAATATTGATGCCCCGCCAGGTAAAGATTGCTTCAGATAAACTCCAGGATATGGAATTTCTGAATTCCATAGCTATGATAACAGCACAACCTGTAAGTCCTGCGAAATTTTGCAAATTCTTTGATTTCATGCACAATATCAGTACACTCTTCTCAAACCAAAACACAAGCAAAAATGTGACCTAGCTTTGTCCGCTGTTTTATTGTTCATTCTGAGGCAATTCATCATATGGTCTATTCAATATGAGATACTACAAGCTGCAAGGGGAAAAGATAAGGTTTAATACGTACCACGGTGTTTTGATATCATAGATGTCAGCCAATCAACAACCTCTCTTCTCGATCTCCACTTGAAGCCGGCATGTATAGAACATTGACTGCCAAAAGCTTGCACAAACTCGTCAGCAACAACATAGAACATATGCCTGACACTCCTCTCTGTTCCGACAACGGCAAGGATTGTCTCCCCAGCAGAATCCTTCAAGAAATAGTGAACCACGCGGTTGCCACGCTCTAAGGAGACAAATTGCTCTTTCCACTCAACAAAACAACACCCTTCTCCGGACATTTTCACCAAAACCACCGCTGCGGTTTCAACAACACCAGAACCTTCTTTAAATACTCACTACATAACTGAAAAGGAAATCTGGCCTCCAGAAAGCGAAAACTCTTCAAAATGACTAGCCAACAGCGAGGACTATGATAATACAAGTATAGAAAACCAGAAACTAGCAAATAATTTTTTCCCGTGACATAACTCAATACTGCGAACGTCGATTTTATCTCAGACCCAAGAACTCGCAAACTTGAGGAGGTACGGAATCTAAAGGAGTTTTGCAGATGAGGTACAAAAGCAGATCAAGCCCCAATTACAAGCTACGAAGGGGCGATCAAAGTGGAAAGAGGTCAGAGCATCCGACTTTCAGCCTTTTCATGGACGAACAATTCCTGCTCAGAAGCTATCAGGAAGAAAAAAATCACCGCCAGGCGTAAACGAAGGCCTACAGAGAGCAATTCTCAACTCCAACCCAAAACAGCCCCACCTAACACAAAACCTGTATTACGAACAGATCAACCAAACCTCGCACGAAGCTACGCCCCCAAACGACCGGCGACCAGATCAGAAGCACCCCTCGCCAAAAAAAGGTCCACTCAACTCGCAAGAATCCTCGAGCCACGCCGATGCAGCCTACGGCGAGCCAACACCGGCACTCACCAAGGAAGCGAAGCCCGCGTCTGGGCCCAAAACGCCACAAAGGGCTTAGGCCACCGAAGAGCGAACTGCTGAGCTCGAAACAGCTGAGGGACTGGCGGGTTTCTGGAGGGTTAAAGTGGAAGGTCAAACGGGAAGGCGCGTTCACACTGCGGTGTGCACCAAGAGCAGCGAAAGGCAAGTGAAACGGAGATGTTTAGAGAGAGGACGGAGGGAGGGAGAGGGGCTGCCTTACGGAGGTTCTAGAGAGGGAGGAAGCGAGAATTTGCAGAGAATGAGGAGTGCTTGCGTAACAAACCATGAACAAGAGGAAGCGCAGAGAGAGAGAGAGAGGGGAGAAGAAATGATGAGAGAGGAGTAGTGGTGGGATTGATGGGTTCGGTAGGACCCAAGAAGAAGAAGAAGAAAAAAATGGCGAATGTTGAAAAAAATTATCGTGGATTGACCATGGGCCCACGGGCCTGTACTCGGCCCAAATGGGCTCTGTTGATCAGCGAGGGGCGGGCCGGGCCGGGTTTGGTGCGAAATCCTATAACTTCCAGAATCGGGGCTATGGGCTAAAACAGCGCACTAGGATCCTTTTGCGGGAGTGGAGGTCGACTGACTCCACCATTTCAAACAAGAGCCTAAATATAAGTTCGCAAGTTCTGGAGCCTTGTTAAATGGTTACACACAGAAATCCAAACCTAGACTAGATTGGCTAGAAGTCTATCCAAAAATGGAAGAGAAAAGCTTATAGATCTAGACTAAGTCGGAAGAGAAAGTTCTCAAACAAGGAAGGCAAGAAAATGAAATATAATCTAAAGTAGCCTAAGAAAATGAGGAGGGGAGGGAGAAATCTTGCTCAAACCCTCCCTCCATGGAGGTTGAAGAAGAAAGTGTGTGAAGAAGAGAGAAGAAAGAGATGAAAAAATTAGGGCTTTTGTGTGTATATTTTCGGGGTTCGCCTTCCTTGGATTTCATTGATGAACAAGTCCAGTTTCGAAGGTGATCAGAGGAGTTTCGTGAAGGTTTCGCTCTTACAAGTGTCAAATCTATACTCGTTCAATTTTTTTACTCCGCTCGGTAATGGTGTCAGGAATACTAAATCTATGTGAGCATTACCAAAAGGTAAAGTTGTATCAACAGATGAAATTCTCTATGTGTGCTCATTACTAAATACAGATCTAGCAATTGGCCGATTATGATTTGAAAAAGTCACAGAGGTACTCTCTGAGCGTATAACTCATAACCTTTTTTTTTATGATTTCTTTTGTTATCTAAAGTTTAATTGTTTGATTTGTAGTTGAACTACTATGTTTCTCTTATATCTCGAGAAAGAGGAAATAAATGAAATGAAATTTTATTTGAAAAAAAGAGCTCATTAAATGGTTTATCTAATGTGTACAGTATCATACATCTCTATTGCGCAAACCCTCAAAATAGGCATCTCTCGTAAATTTGAAATGTTAGTTTGAATTGGAACTATTTTTGTAATCAAATTGCAAAGATACGTCTCCGTTTCGAAATTTGAAGGATTCTAGAAGGGCAATCAACGTACCATACCGTTATCTCTTATGGGCATCACTGCAAGAATGCCCAGCTCGAGTCGTGATAACTCAATACACTAGGAAAACAAAAGTCCAAGGATGACAAACGTTTTGCCTTAATCCTCGTTGCACTTCAAAAATTAAGGAACCTTCTCTCCTCATGAAATACCAATGTTCAAGACACAATATGATTAGAGATTCACTATGAAATAGCTCGAACTTGGGATCTTATCGACATATGCGACTTTTATTATTGGGCTATCACACTCAATGCTAGGTACACCAATATTCTTGTACCGGTTCCTCGGCATTATCATTAGAGGAACCGACCTTAAACCCAAGATATATTCTCTCATTTCTGGACATTTCCTCCTTTCCTAAAGGAATCCAGCACTCATTGGAAGCCGAGGGGTCAAAAGACGAAAAGCGACTAGCAACTAACAAATTGAAAAATGGTCATAAGATCTAGATTCATCCTCAACATAAATACCATCTTACGAATGATTTTTTTTTCATCACTGCATTTACTATCCATAGCAAATGTAAAGTTCAGCACATTCCAGAACCTCCTGGCCATTTCTCATCCAAGTATTAAGGCCATGAGAGAAGTCTGTATACACAGGCAACAACCTTCTTCTGCTTGCTTTGGCTTCCAGCGTTCTTTCTTTGCCGAGTCCCTCTGTTTTTGGGAAAATTGGGTGACATTTCTCTGCCTTCCTCTTGTTCTCTGGTGCAGAAGAGCTGGAAAGCAATGGCCTCCGAGTGGTTGCTCTGTTCAGCATTCATCCAAGCTTTGGGGATTGCAGAAGAAACTGGGGAGGCAAAAGAAAAGGGCGACGCTGGCGATGCATGCTCAGATGGTAGACCGGCCCATGATCTAGCCCAACGGACCGGGAAGGCCGACAGCAGGGACGGGAAAGAGGACCCTTCTTCTTCATCTGCATATGCAACTGCAACAAGGTTCCAAGTGCCTCTTCACTACCCAAGGTACACGAAAGCTGATTACGAGAAGATGGAGGAATGGAGACTCGACTTGCTCCTCCGAGAATACGGGTTGAACTGTCGGGGATCTCTCGAGGCTAAGAGGGCATTCGCCATCGGCGCTTTCTTGTGGCCTGATCAAAGTTGACGACGGAAAGGCGATATTTTTAACTGGTGCAAGAAATTGGGTTGGAGCTCGAGCGAACGAGGGGCAGAAAACGGGTTTGGGTCAATGTTACATGGGCAACTTATTGAAGAATTTTGCAGTCGCGAAGTCATGTCGCAAAATGAAAAGTTGCCACGACTCATCAAAATAGAATTGAAATGTACATGAAAAACATAACATACAATTGAGAACTAGAAATTTGCTTAAGTGACCATGAAAAGCAAATCGTTACCTAAAAATTCGAACCCGAGCATGTCATGTACCTCAACTTCCCGCAAGTTTTACGGCTTTTGTATACTTATGTTTACATTATAATTAGGCCGATTATACATATAAAATTATTGTATAAACGAATTGACGACGATCAATCTTAATCTAAACATACTTCACTAACTTAAAGTCGCCTGTTCATGCAAAAGGCTCGTGTCCCCGAGCTAGAAACGTGAAACCCGCGAGACATCATTCTGACGATCGAATCTGCTCAGCTGTCTGTCGTGTCTTTTGATTAAAGGGTACCTACACAGATTAATTCTTGATTACTACGCGTTCCGGATCGCTACACAACTTTGGTGGGTCAACCCTCGTCGGTGCATCAGCCAACCTATCATCAACAGCTGACGGCCACAGTGCTGACGCGTCGAGACCTCTACCATGTTCTCAAACCGGCACCATCTTCTTCAGCTGCTACTTTTTCAGTTTCTTGTCCTTTGATTGTTGGTGAAGAAGCTGAACGAGCCGCTCCTGAATGCTCCCCTGCTTCCTCTGGTAAGAGCGTTGAAAGCATCTGGTTTCCTCCAAAGTTCACGCCTTTCTTTTTCTTTTTCTTTTTTGATTTTTTTTTTAATCTTGGAGCTTGTTGGTGGGGTTGAGCGTGAGTGACGTTTGGGTTCAGATCCTCTTGTTTCCTCCGGCGAGACTTGATTGTTAAGCAACTCTAATTTGGTTTCCTCCAAAAACAACTCTGATTTTGGGGTTGGCCGTTTGGGCAAAGAAAGGCGAAATCGGAGCGGATTGTGCAATTCTTGAAAGCTAGAATTAGAAACTGCGTGGTGAATTGGTCTGACTTATTCTGTGGGTGAAATGGGATTCTCTGGATCTGTTCGTTCCAAGAACTATTAATTGCTCGGCCCCGGAAGCCAAAATGTGGTGAAGTGCAGTCTGTTCTGTAGCACTCTTCCGCTATCTTGAGTCTTGAGTACACTATCTCATGTGTTGGCTGTCTTAGAAATCACAATGCTCTCCATGTTCTAGACAAGAACAATTCTCCTGTGGTGTGGTCTCTTCAGATTGTCCACGACACAAATAGAACTTGCCTCAAACACAATAGTTGTTGAAGCACAAATAGGGCTTTACTCGGTGGTGGCCCTATTTTATATTGAACTATTGATGGCGATCTCTTTACTTGGCTTTGATTGAGGTCTTAAAAGTTTAGACATGTTTTGATATCTTCCAGGTGATCCTCTGTTGCGGAAGCCCCTCCATGGATGCTGAGGGTGTGAAGCAGCTGTTGCTGTCGAATCCGCTTGATTCAGCTCAAACGGATAAAAAGGAACTCAAGAGAAGGAGGTTTCGGCGCTACAAAAGTGCTCCTCTTGCAGAAGCTGTTCCTCAAGAAGCGAATCTCCATGGCTCAATCCAGCATTCAGAGTCCATACTAGGGAATCTCCACCCCAGTTTTAAAAGAGTTGCAATAATCTTGGCATCCTACCTAGGATTTGGCACAATGTGTTTTTACCTCGTGAGGAATGAGATTAATGGAGAAAAGACAAACAACCTTCTTGACGCAGTTTATTTCTGTACCGTGACAATGACCACTGTTGGGTATGGGGACCTTGTGCCAGGCAGCATTCTGGCAAAACTACTTGCTTGTGGTTTTGTCTTCTCAGGGATGGCTCTTGTTGGCCTAATTCTGAGCAAAGCGGCAGATTACCTTGCAGAGAAGCAGGAAATCCTGCTGGTCAAAGCCCTGCATTTGCGTAACAAAGTAGGCCCAACTGAAATGCTGAAAGAAATCGAAACCAACCGAGTGAGATATAAGTGCGTCACAACCTCTATCCTTCTGCTGTTGCTCATAGTTGCTGGAACAACTTTCCTAGCTTTAGTTGAGAACCTGGACGTTGTTGATGCTTTCTACTGTGTGTGTTCTACCATCACAACACTAGGATACGGAGATAAGAGTTTCTCGACCGAAGCAGGGCGTGTTTTTGCTGTGTTTTGGATACTAACAAGTACGATATGTCTGGCTCAGTTTTTCCTCTACATTGCTGAGCTGAACACGGAAAATAGACAGAGGGCACTGGTCAAATGGGTTCTCTCTAGGAGGATGACTAATGTCGATCTGGAGGCAGCTGATCTTAATGATGATGGGGTTGTTGGGTGAGTTGAATTTGCTTTATCGACAGCCAGTATGTGCCATCTTGATGAATCCTTCAGTTATCAGCCACAGATTAGCACAGGAATCGTCACCTAAAGATTAGAAACTTGCTGTGGTCCTTGTGGTGGCAATAATCTAGGATCACTAATTTTTGGGAAAAAAAAAAGAGGAAATTACTTTTCTTGAGGAAGAATACCACTTGCATTTTTCCATGAGCTGAATCTTTGAAAATTCCCTAGTACAACAGTTTTCTTTTGCAACTTGCTTGTTAATGGCTTATATTTGTCCTTTCATCTGCACTTATCATGAATGCGGTTCTTGCTTTTCAGGGCTGCTGAGTTCATTATATATAAGCTCAAGGAAATGGGGAAGATTAGTCAAGAAGATATATCACTAATTTTAGAGGAGTTTGATGATCTTGATGTCGACCAATCAGGAACTTTATCTGTTTCTGACATAGCGCTTGCCCAATCTTCCTAAGCGAAGACATGATTGCACCATCCTTGAGCGATTAATTCCTTGTACAGTTGTGTATATCATATTGGATTATTGATATTTTGTGCATGTGGTAGGTCCTCTGATTATAGTTCTTTCATGGTTTAGAAAAACTCCGCAACACTAGCTGTATTAGGAAAATGAGAGATTTGGCTCGGAGCTGTTCGAGATCCTACCAGGCATCTCTCACGTAACAATTTCCATCACTGAAAAGAGCGAGATGTTGATGGTAATCTCTAATGCAGGAGTAGCATTTAATGGCTGTTTTGAGTACTGTTCCTCTTAATGGGAGTCCATTCTGACCAAATGTCATACTCATTTCTGGAAGATATACACCAGCACTTCGCTGCAAATTACGTCTGTCTTGATTACCGGGCGTCTTGTATCCGAGTGTGCTTGATCCTCGAGTTCATGATGGTTCAACAGTCAGATCTATACGACAACCACTAAGTGGACTTCGGACATAAACAAGCAGGTGGTCTCAAGGTCTTGAAACTTAATCTGCGAGAAGTAGTAAGGCCACAACAGGATCACCTAAGCTGAATGCATCCACTGCAGATGTTTACGCCAACAGACCCGTCCTGTATTTTAGATTGACTGTACTTCAAACTAATAATGACGAGCTCAACCGAAGTTAGATATCATCAAGTTTGCTAAACATTATTGCGCATTTAAACTCGTGCTCGCGGTTATGATTGCAGGCAAAGCACGGGAGGTTGGAGGATGATTACGGGCGCGCAATGGGATGTGTCGAAAAGTCTCCAAAGCAAATCCAGACACCATGATTCTCCATCCTTAATGGGAGCACCATGATTGCTTCATTAGTCAAAAGCTCTTTTCGCACGTGTTTAAGAGCACCCCCAGTTTAAGAGCACCATGCGTAATCGAGTGAAGAGAGAAAAAAGATTGCAGCTCAACTCTCTCAGAAGCTCTGCTTCTGAGCCTTTGCAAAGTTTCTTCCTTTCTGAAAAGGAAAGTTTCTCTGTCTCTGTTCCAGGACGATCTCGTTTCTTTCATTCGTTTCCCAAAATCTCAACTGGTAGCCAAAGTTTCGAGACAGTTTGGCAGATAGTTATCATTCCATACTCTTTTCCCTACTTCATTGCTGATCTGTTGCTTTCAGACTGAAGCATGTAGAAATTGCCTTCGTTTCGCTGCGATCTTTCTTATTGATGCCATATAGTCCCCCATTGTATTGTCCATCGTAAGTTCCTTTTTTGTTGCTTCTCTTCCAGGATGAGAAAACTAGCAGACAAGCAAATTTGTGCCCTCTTGCCCGTCAAGACACCAAAATTCAGCATTAGAGTGATTGTTGCTACTCTAGTTTTTGCCGGTTTTACGGGTTCTGGTGTCCTTCCTCTTCCAGTCAGGATTCCACTCTTGGCACTCTCGGCCGTTTTCTTTGTCGCGTCGTTCCTGAAGAAGAAAGTTGTGGACAAAAGTGGCGCCCGACATAAAATCCGGCCCTTCACCGCATAGGTATGGTTGACAAGCACTTCCAACCAAAAACCCAACAGATAGCGGAATCAGACGGAGAAACAAGTACTGCCCAGACGGTTAAATTCTGTAAAGAATCGCTGGATTTTCCAGCAGGCGGTGACATTACTGATGAGTCGATAGAAAGTGAAACTTTTGAGCTAGATTTCATCACTTCTGACAACACAAGTTGCAGCCCACTGGTATGTTCAAATGAGGACGGCATCGACGACGACGATGACAGCCTCATTGAGATCTCTCCACCAGGTAACGTTTGCTTGGGCGATTTCTCGGCAAAGTCCATTGTTGAGAAGCAGGAAGGGACAGAGACTTTGACAGAAAACGAAATCAATGAGGAAGACAAACTAATAGAACTAGACATATCCATCGGATCCATCAGATGCTCGAAGTTTGAGATTTGAGGCATAGGCCATGCAAGTATGATCAAAATGTAATCCAATGCCGACCCTCCATTTCTCGAAATACCAGTACAAGGATGCTCAATTTTACACAGCACCGATCATCAAAATTCTATCTCGGCTTGAAGTCCAGATACAGCAGGATAGTTTTTGCCATGACATGGAACGCAATTGCATGTTTAAGTTTACATATATGCCAATTTGTTTTATGCAGTGTTTTGGTGAGAGAGTTTGGCTCCATCAGAAGTGACTGACATCTCCTAGCCAAGCAACTAAATGAGCTAACATTGCTCAATGGGTGCCTACTATTATCAAGAACCAAGGGGCAAAAAGTAAAAAAAAGAAGAGAACACAAAGGAATAGAGGCGAAGCTGAACCGTGCGCCTATTTGCTATCACTTAATAGGAAGAGAAGTGGCCATTCGAAACGAGTAGTATTTTTAGCCCGACAAGGGAATGGACATTGGCTAAATGAACATCTTGAAAGCAATGAACGAATGTCTAGCGGCATCATGTACGAGGGGAGTCTTAACATTCTAACTTCTTGGCATCAGTTTCGCAAAATTTGAGCATCTCAGACGTGCTCATGCCTCTTGGGCATTTTGAAACAAGGAACCGAACTCTATTTGTCGAACTCAATATCAACATGCAACTCAAAAGAAAAAGAAGAAAAAACCATCCAGCTGGACCGATCACAGTCAAATATGAGCTGGGCCTTCCAGTTTCCAGCCACAGAAGAACAAACATTACTACTCCCGATTCGGCGATTTATATACCAATATCGGGGAGTGGAGGACAAAGCAATGATGCAAATGCTACCTGTAACATCAGTTCACGGGCTAAAATTTGCCATGCAGAATTTCGCAGAAAACTCCCGATCTTGGTTAAAATCTGCAATCCAATTACTGTACTTAAGCAGATAGGAAGGAAAGGGAGACAGACAGAAGCAAAAGTGCTGCAAAAGATGAGAATTGTGATTGACTAGAAGTTGATATTTACAAGGTGATAGGGTATGTACAATTCACATGGGCTAATCAACTACGGTATAGTTAGGTTTTCTACAGTCTACAAAAAACACATCGTGGGGTTAACAATGGTGATACAGTGAGGGGGAAAAGAAGCTGTAAAAAAATGATACAGAAGAATAGCCAATCAAGGACGGAACATGAGCGAAACATCCTCAACTAAATCCTATTACATCGCGATTCAAATGATAGTTCTACGATAATCTACAACATCTATGACTTCAGCAATGTCAAGCCATAACATTATCCACAAAGTCGGTTGCTCAAGCTAATCAACTCAAAAACATAAATTCAAAGGTCTTTCAAACTTAAAATGGAAGTTCCACTCCTAACATCCATGGGAAAACGCCATGCATTATCCCTCTCATATACGATAGTCATAAAGGTCTTCACCACCTCCCAGTAGTCCATAGCACTGCGGCAGAGCTTCAAGTCTTGACATTGACCCTTCTTTAGCTATGGAAAAAAAAAAATGAGCCAAAGCAACATTTACATAAGAAATAAGTACTTCATCTGAGAAACAGAGATCCAAACAAGTACAGAAGAAAGCACATTGATCAGAAAAAGTTCGCGATGCCACCCAATGGTGATATGGCCATCAAAGTTACAGTGGGTTCATGACTTTCTGTTTATGCCCCATGCAATGGAGACAGAAGAATCTTAAGATAAAGTGCCTACCTGGAATGTTGATGAAAACCTGTTCAAAAATCACCGTAATCGAACATGGCAGTTTCCAGTTTTTCACGTGCAAAATTAATTTCGGACATTCTAACAGGATGATCATTTTCAGTTTTCTCTCATTGAAAAATCTAGAATGAATGCCTGTATTTGATTCCTCAGTATTAAGGAAAGTAAAATAACTGAAAAGATCATTTCCTTGTTCAGAATCAGGCACCTTTTCTTTCAACGATATCTAAAAATCACAAACAAATCAACAACAGCTCTTCATGCAAGTCCCATTGTCCAGTGTTCTATATCATTAGAAACAGAATGTAGCTTCTATGACATCCTTACCAACAAAACCAAAGCTTCAAAATTTATTCACCCTTGAAATGAGGACTGAATAGGAGCTTGGCTGCACTATATTTGCACAGGCCAAGAAACCATTTCAGTTAAAAAAGCATTCAATGAATACTCAACGCAAATGAATACTCAGAAAGCTCAGTGGATATCTAAGCAGAAAACTTTTCATTGTAAAATAAAAATAAATAAATAAAAAGGTTTAAGATGATCAAAACACTTAAACAGGTCTGATTTAATATCCAGGCGAGAAAAATCAAGTTTACAGTGATGAATTAAAGGTCCCTGAGTGGAAGTATGAGGATGCAGACATGTTGTAACCTCAACTACATGTTTCAAAAACCACAACAAAACTAGCAGTAAATAAAGAGTTTCAAGCAAGAATGCAGCGTTATATGTTCCCATCTACATATTAAGAATTTCAACAGACAAACACTCCTCGCAAACGGAATGCTTAGAGTACCACATAGTTTCACTAGTATATGCAACTAAGCCATAAGAACTGAAATTGTTTCTCACTAGTTCAAGAATTCATTACCATAGACATACCAGCACCAAATAACTTTACACCATCAAATATCCACATCAAAATTGAAAACCCATATCTCCAAGAATCTATATTCTTTAAAAGATGGCATAACTACAAAGTTAATATTACACACTGCATCAAGGTTCAATCCTTAATACAAACAAATATTAGGCATACACAATGGAAAGAAAGGATCACATGATACCCCCAAAAAGTCAACTAATTCTAATTCTAATTGTGTTGACGGAATCAAAACGCTTTCAGTGTACACCAAGTGTAAAATATTGTTGCTAACACACATGCAAGCACGCATCTCCAAGCACAAAAGTGACATGTTTAATAGAGGATCAAACAAGTCTAATGGTCATAAGATTCAGGAAACAATATATAATCACGAGATGGAATACCACTAGTCAGAGGACGACCCAGGAAGAACATGAATAGTAGAAAATTGCATGGGAAAATGCGGACTAAAACATGTATATCTCGTCCAAGGGCTTAAATCTTATAAGTGATTCTGATGTAGGAAACAAACAGTTATTCTAGTAAAAAGCACACTAGATTACGAGCAGAGCAGATGCACTGTCAATATATGTGAGTAACAAACAAAAGCTCTACGCAAATTCTCTACAACCACTGGCAGGTACTGAATAGATCACCCCATATAAAATAAGTCACAAGATAGCATAAGAAGCATACTGAAAATAGAACAACAGAGGGACACTTCAATAGCCTCTTGATGGAATGAAGTGTGTCATAGCAAATGAACAAATAGAAGACTGCTTTCAGTATGTTGGAATTTTAAAATTCTATTAAGTCACCAACTTCCAGAAATAATACTATTTCCAAGAAAAAAGGTATCGTCTCACTTAAATGCAAAAGTCACGTGATGAAGTCACATGATTAGCTGTCTGTAAGAATGTTTAAGCACAAATAGAAAATATCACAAGGAACAAACTGCAAAGAATGCACACACCAACATTGAAGAACTTACAAATGAACATAAATATCTGAAACCAGGAGAGAATGTTCGGATACTTACTTTGTTTCAGGCCGGAAAAAAACCATGCCCCACACAAGAAGAGGCCATCAAGAACTTTAACGCCCCATGTCCAGGACTACTGTCCAATAGATGAAGAACCCACAAAAGCATCAGAAGACGAACTGGATAGGCATGCATCTCTCTGTTTTGTTTCTTCCCATTCTTGATGGGAACGAGAACAAAGAAACTATTCAGAGGTAAGGCGACGCCTCTTTCCATAATCAGCGTCCCTTGATTTTGAGCGATGGTCCTCCTCTTGCAATACTCTTGACTTGCTATGAGTTCTTGAGGACCGTCCTCTTTCATACTCATCATCATGCTCAGGCTCGCGGTCCCTGTGCCTATAATGATCCGCATATCTGTCTCTGTCCTCCCTGTACCGATCCCGGCTTCGTTCCCTGTCCCTTTCCCGGTCCCTGTCCCTATCTCTGTCACGATCACGATCACGGGAACGTTCCCTGTCCCTCTCACGTTCTCTGTCACGTTCTCTACTGATATCTCTATCCTCACGGGGCCGCCTCTCTGACCACTCATGATCATGACCCACATCCTTCTCTCTAGGCATTTCTCTGTCATAGCCCGGTTCTCTATCATCCCTGTATCTTCTGTCAGAAGAACCTGACCAGTCCCTCTCAAAACTCCTATCCTTTTCCTTGTTGGGTGGCCAACCCCCTCCTCTATCGTGACTCACCTCACCGTACTGATGATCAGAAGCAGCTTCTTCCCCATAACTGGACTCACCTGCTCGACCCCCACCATGATCGTCACCGCCCCATCCACCCATATTAGGATCAGACCACATCCCCATATTAGGTCCCTCAACACCAGATGTGGGCATCATCCCCATTGCATTCATCGGCATCCCTCTCCCAAAAAATGCAGGATTCACATGAGGAGCTACCCCAGGTAATCCAACACCTCCCATAGGCCCACCAGGGAACGAAGGCATTATACCAGAAAATGGAGGAGTAGGAGCACCAGGGAAGCCACCATAGCTCCCCATCCTACCCATCGGTCCACCAAAAGCTGGATCAAAACCCTGACCCATCATCGACTGAGGGTGTAATAATGGAGGGGTACCGCCAATACCCTGGCCAAAACCATTGCCCCCATTACCCATGATACCTCTCCCACCCACTCCAGCACCCCTGTTTCTCATTGGACCAACAGGACCCCTATTTCCCATTCCTGCATTACCCCTGCCCCAGTTTCCTCTACCAAACCCTCTATTATTATCACCACCTTGATAGTTGCCACCAGTGGTGATGTTATTTCCTCCGGTCTTTGCTGCAGGTTCATTAGGCCCTCGTCTGGTCTGAGAAAGTGCAGCCTGAGCCATTTGTTGATTCCTATTCACTTGAGCTTCTCCCATTCTCTTAACACTATAAGGCGACGCAAAAGCAACTACACACGGTCTGCCATTGAAGACGTGTCCATTCATACCTTCCTTACAGGCTGTTGCAGCTGCTGGGTCATAAAACTCAACCTGGCAATACCCTTTGGACTTTCCACTTGCTTTCTCATCAAAAAATTTGACCTCCTTCACCGGCCCATATTTGCACAGCTCTCCCTCCAGCTCAGCATCGGTTGTCCACCAATGCAAATCCCCCACAAACAGTATCGTTCCTCCACCTCCTCCTGCACCTCCACCCACATTAGTGCCAACATTAGCACAGCACCAGCACCAGCAACAGGGGCAGCAACAGCACCAGCAGATACGTTATTGACACCCGGATTCACCATCCCATTTCCACCACCACCTTTTACAGCTCCTCCTCCACTTTGCCTAGCTAAAACCTCATTTCCAGTACTAGGAATGCTGCCGACGTTGGCAACATTACCTACACCACCAGCATGTGGCTGATGTCCAATCCCTTGAGGCCCTACGTCACTTCTACCTCCACTCTGTAACTCCATTTCGTTAACCTTACTAGACGCTGGCCCTAATTCAACCCTAAGCCCTCCGCTCCGTTGTTGTCCAACCACCAGCCCCGATCCACTTGGTCCCTTCATTTCATTCCCTCTAAAACCCTGGTTTTGATACCCCGAAACCCTAGAATCTCCTCCACCATCAACAACCCCACCAACACCCCCACTTTCGCCGCCCCAACACCAGGTATCGAAACGCCGTGACTAGGCTCGGGCGCAACCATCGGAGGCTCAATCTTCTTCTCCTCCACAACATCGTTTCTAAACCCTAAATCCTCATTCTTCCGCATGGTCTGGAGGAAATTCTCCCCGACATTCACATCGTTGTACAAATCCTCGTAATCGTCGTCCTCCTCGACTAAAAACCCCTCATCGGCAACTGCAGAGATCGCCTCGTTGCGGTGGAACTGATCCATCTGATCCCCACCCTCCCCGTACCCTCCCTCTCCTTCATCCATTCCTTTCTCTCTCCTAGGGTTTTATCACTCAGGCGAGAGAGAAAACGATCTCGCTCTACCCGAACAAATCCTCAACAATTGACCAGGTACATGTGCGATCGGAGAAAGCAAAACACGGAATCGACGAGAGCTTTCGCGATCTTACCAGTGAAAAGAAAGTGTTGTAACCTTGCGTCTGTGGAATAGTAGAGAGAGATAGAGAGAGACGGAAACCCTAATCTGGAAGTTTGCGTCTCTCTGTGTGAGTATGAGAGAGAGAGAGGTGTAGCTAGGAGCTGAGAAATTTCTGGTCTTTTTCTATTTTCTTTGCTTTCTTGCGCGAGTGCGGTGAATGCTAACGTGAGCCTTGTGCGTGCCAGTGCTCTGCATCCACTGAACACATTTTGCGTGCTTTGGATGAGTTGACCAAAATAATACCGCAATTGGAATTAAAATTTTCAAGTTTGTTGTTTTTTACTCTTAAAATAGGTCATTCTGCACCAAAAATCTTGTTTAAAAAAGTGGATTAGATAGAATTTCTTTGCACCGAAAATACCAACTTTTTGGGTTATTATTAATATCCGATAGACTTGGTCGATGTGAGCAAAGTTTGGTTATTTATAAGCAGAATTGTCGACAACTTGATGAATCGACCGCTTGAAGGATCGACAAAAAATGAAGCCTCGGATGTAACCGCCAAAGAGCTAAAAATTAATGCGGTGGATTAAATCAACCGTCAAGATAGTGGATTCGAAAAAACTGTCAAGATAGTAGAGTCAATGCAACCGTCGACATAGCCGTTTGTAACCTATTTTTCCAACCTCCATTAATAACCTTCGATTGTAGGTTTTAATTAGTTTTAAATTCCTAGGCATTATATGTAGTTTTCAAACTCACATCCTCGATCAAATTCTAGCATGTTTCTTAGATATAGTTTTCATATTTGCATGGTCAATTAAATTCATACACGTATGTTTACTATATATATGCCTCGTTGTCGATTAAATTTCGACTTTACATATTTACGTTTTCAAGCTTTATAGTCGATTAAATTCTGGCACAGTTTGTGTACATTCGGTTGTGGTTGCGTTCTCAGGCTTTGTCGTGAGTAAATTTCGGCACGATTTGTGTATGTTCAATTGCATTTGAAGTGAAGTTGTCAATTTTCTTGTCTACTTGTAATATTTCCTATCCGAAGTTGCCGCATAACCTATATCCTCTTATGAAAATCGAATAATGACTTTCAATGAAACATATTTCGTCATCAAATCCAATCAAGTGAAACATAATTATTAGGTGATTCAAATCTCAAAACTCCTGAATGGAAGCCAAAATGATCAGGTCGTCAATGATGAACCAACTAAGAATACTAACGGTTCATCTCTATTTCTGGTTACGTTTGCTTCGCATAAAATATGTTTTGTGAAAACATTTTCCTCATTATCCGGCATTTGGATAAGTTGAGAAAATGAGCGAAGGAAAAGGTTTTCCTACCGAAGCTTAAATCAAAAATCATTTTTCAAAATATAACTAGGTATTGATGCTTGAACTAGAAACTTTGTGCTTGGGTACGGGACCCTAGCACTCGTTCTCGTGCCATTAGCAGTGAGTCAATCCTTGGTGCCCAAGCCAAATCCATGGAGGCTAGGCCCAGGACTTCGGCGCCCTAGCCTAGATCCTTTTAGTCTGTGCCTAGGACACCAAGCCTAGTAATACAGAGGTTGGGCCCGGGTCCATATGGGCCCTTTTTTTTTTTCAAAAGAAGCTAATTTTCAAATATTATATTTTTATTTTTTTTCTTTTTTCTTCTTCCTCCCTAGGTTGCCGGGTCTCCGCAACGGCCCACGACAAGCCACAAGTAAGGGTCAACAAAAGTTGAACTACGGCAAAGGCCGTCAAGCTCGAGCCTTGTGTGAGGCTAACTTGTGCCTGTGGTCGGTCACCAATTGTTGTCAAGGCCCAATAACAGAGAAAGGACGAAAAAAAAGAAAAAATAAATTATAGAATTAGATAATTTTAGAAAAAAATTACAAAAATTGTCAATGTCAACGCGACCGTGCCACGTAAGACGACCCGGGTCCACGTCAGCAACTTTTGCCAAATGAGATTTTTTTTATCAAACAATGGGAAATCTTTTCCAATTCATTTCACGTCTCAACGAAATGCCAGAAAAATATTGTCATTTTTATGAAAAATGATTTATTAAAAAATATCTAAAAAATCAAATTTTTGTGAAACAAACACACGAGATGTAGTTTCATTGATAATCTCCCGCACTCATCCAAGAGAGCTCTTCGTGAATGTCGAGATTATGCGCAAGGTCAATTTGCACGTGAGTTCGTAAGTATAAGAGCTACCAAACACAATTCGTATAATTGAAGGAAAAAAGACTAATCGCCTCACTTGCATGCAGTTAACAAAGGCTTCTTAAACTTATGTTGTGTTTGTTTCACATAAATGAATGATTTGAAAAAATATTTTCTTAAAAATAATTTAGCCAATAGAAAAGTCTGCGCTATCGCAACAATTTACACCTAACCATCTCATTGAAGGTGAAAATATATTTCCTTCATTAATTTGCCATTTCTAAGATAATATTTTCTAAATCGTTTATTTCCCACAAAAGAAACGGAGCATTAGAGTCAATGCTGTAGTTGCAGTCCTGACATTCGGGATGAGCAACACGAACCAACCAGTTCGCTCATGTTCCTAATTTCATAAAAGTAAAACCAGCGATTTTCCGTCCAGCTCCATGTTCCTAGGCGAATCAGGCCGATTATATTTTTTAAAATTTTCTAGATTTCTTTAAAACAATTTAAAGAGCAGAGTGTAAACCACAAGGGTTAATTAAAAAACAAAGAGAAAAAGGATTCACTCTTTAAAGGCAATCCACTTTCTCTATTTTTACCTTTTTTGTTCTGAAATGGCTTTTGAAGATTGGAATATGCTCGTCTTGATGTAATTACAGTCCGTTCTAGTGTTGATGGTTTGGTCTAAAAAGCAAATGAGAAATAGGGGCTTTTGTGCAGATGAACATCGGTGAAATATGTTCATGTCTTTGTTGAGTTGGCGCTCATTAGCGATTGATTCCAGACGAGTAAGAGTAGATAGCATATTGTTCCGTCACAGAATAATATCGTTCTGTTACATAATGCAACAACACATAAAAATTTTAACGACAAATCACCAAAAAAAATGCAGCCAGTCCAATGATTGAACCGCTCGGGAAGCTGACCGAATCATTTCGCTCCGGTTCCAGGATCAAGCGGTTCAGTTCCCAATTCTAAAAAAGGAGAACTAATTCTCTTGGTCCAGTTCTTGATTCTTAGGTGAGATCGGATTGGAAACCAATCATCCCTACTTGATGTAGTTGTGGATTGAAAACAATGATCATCTATATTCGAGTTCGAGGCATTCGGCGGAGGGGCTCGAGTTACGCCCCTGGATCAAGCCTTATTTGTTGTTCAAGCCCACTCACAAGACGAATGACAATAAAACGCTTGTTGTGTGCCGTCTATGCAAGTTCTCTCTATATACAGTAGGGGTGAGCAACCGGACAGGGTTCAACCAGGGAACCGAACTGAACCGGCCTTACCTGACCGATTCTTGGTAGGTCCATAAGAAGGTCGATTCGGTTCTTGGTCCTAGAACTGTTTCAAAATCGATACTCAATCTTTTTATAATTAGAACGTTGTCCACTTGTTGAGGTGCTTGACGTGAATCGAGATATTTCTCTCTTATATTTCGATCGAGGAAATGAATGAAATGCTACTTTGACTTCCTAAAAAAAAAAAAAAGGGAAACTCGATTTGATTTGACCAAAGAAAAAAGTAATTGATTTGATTTTGTAGGTCGGATTTTTCCACTTCTTGATCTGAAATTCGCTCATCCCTCACTACGGAGGGCGACGAATTTCAAATACCCGTGTTTGGTTGGTTTACTAACTCCACGGCTGGCGTTCGACTGTCCGTGATGTGATGGAAGATTTGGGCGGGCACGAAAATCAAACATGAGCAAAAAGGCTCCACAAAACGGATCACGCGCTAAGGATCCACCAACCCTTTTAAGATTCGCGAAGCAGAGTGAGCGTGGGCATCGCTAACCTCGACAGTCCAGTCCCAATACCAAAGGCCCAAGGCCCATATAAATTGGGCCTCAGGCCCATACGTTTAGGCCTTATCCTCGCCAGTGGCATCCGGCACGTGGAGATGATCTCTATCTCAAGAGCCCCGTAAATTTTGCGCCCATGATCTAGAAATTTCCCTCCGATTCGCGTGCCAGGTTAGTGTCACCATCATCTCCCGATGCTCCCACGTGGAGCTTCCGACAACAATTGCCTGGACCAGACTAATGTTTCTCCCTAGCACCTACCACCGCCAGCCCCTGCCATTTCCTCCTCTCTCTCACGTTTTCACGACATAAAGATACAAATAATTCATGGAATGTGACTCGACGACATTCAATATCATCCTGAACAAATTATGATCCATAAACTTCTACTTTATTTAATATAATCGCTAAGTTTTTTATACGTATTTAATTTGATTCTTAAAGCGTATGAAAATATTCAATATTATTTCTTAATTAATTAAGGAATAATATTGAATATTTTTTGATATAGTTCGGAGATTAAATTGAACATATGCTGAAAACATACCTATCATATTAAATAATTTAAAAGATTAAGGATGACACTGCACATTTAGCTAAAGTTGGGTCATATTGAACATATTAAGTGTTTATGAATCACATTACGCATTGAGTACAAATTTATAGAAAATTTATGTCATTTTCTCTATTTCTAATAGTCACGGAATCGAGCTAGATCGCCACAGTTGCGGCACGAATCAACCCTCCGTCATAATCTATCCCCGCCAGGTAATAACTCTCTAACCACAAACTCACCGACGATCTTCTCTTCTTACCACACGACCGCGTTCATGGTGTCGCGAGAGATGGACCCGGTCGCGTACGAAATCGCCCCAGTGTCGGACCAAAAATGACTTGGTCGGAACATGAAGCGGACCACCTCGCCCGATTCACGAGCGTCGACACTGAGTCATGAATATTAAGGTTTGCTCTGATTAGTAGAATGCCTCTAGAATAAGCAAAACAGAACCCGATGCGATCCTCTTCCCGTGATCGAACAAAACGACATTCGTTCTCACATGCTCACGCTTCCTCTTTTCGACCGAATCCGGTCCATTCTTTAATCATCGTTCGATTAATTTAATTAATCCTCCCGCCGATCTGCCCTAAAACACCAATTAACTGCTCACTCTAATCGTCTATTCGCTCGCATGAGCCAAGACGCTTTACTTACCGTGGACGTGAGAGCAGGGGATTAGTACTCGTTGCGCCGGCGCGGGGAATCTCCGGTTCCGTCAAAGAGGACAAAACCCCACGGAGGAGAGGAGGGTCCACCGCTCATGTCCGTCCAAGCAACGGCTACTTCCCCTTCCCGGTTGCCAGTCACCCCGTAGCCCCCACCCAACGGTCGCATTACCTCTCCGCTCTTTCTATCGATTTCTTCTCCGTTAACCGCTTTATATTCATCTCTCACTCTGCATCTCTCTCTCTCTCTCTCTCTCTCTCTCTCTCGCACAGAAAGAAACCACTAGAAAAGGCAAAGTCTCTTTCTCTCTCGTTCTCCCTCACTATCTGAAGTTTTCGTTGACCCGCGCTCGTCTTGCATTTCGGCTTTCATTTCTCGAGCACCCAAAATGCGTGGATTCGGTGCAGGATTTGCGATTCTGGCGCTTCTCGTGTTGAATCTCTCGTGCCCCTCGCAGTCTGCCGACAATGCGCCTTCTCCGTCACCTTCGTCGGCCAAATCTTCGCCGCCGCCGACGAGCACGGCCACTCCTCCGACGAGTTCTGTCGCGCCTCCTGCCAAGTCTCCAGCAGCAGCACCAACATCCTCACCGCCCGCATCTGCTCCGAAAATTTCTCCGGCGATGTCGATGGCTCCTTCGGTTCCACCCTCCAAGTCTCCGGCCGCCGCTCCCACCGCCGCTCCTCCGTCCGGCGCGTCTGCTCCGGTTCAATCTCCGGCCGCTGCTCCTCCGACGCCTCAGACCCCGGCTACAGCGCCGGTGAGCGCTCCTTCCACGACCCCGGCGAGCGCTCCTACCGCGACCCCGGCAAGCGCTCCTACCGCAGCAGCGCCAGCCGTTTCTCCGGCGTCCGCACCGGTCAGTTCTCCGCCGGTTGCGGAAGTACCAGCAAGTGCCGCGACTCCCGAGGCAGCCAGCATTCCTTCGAGTTCGGCCACGCCCGCGGAGTCGCCATCGATGTTCCCGAGCACCGGAAGCCCGCCGAGCCCGATGCCAGAGAGCACATCGCCGGACACCGCGCCGAGCCCGGTGAGCGACGAGTCCGGCTCGAGTTCGACCCGAGCCGTGGTGATATTGAGTGGATTGGCTGTGTGGGCCTCCCTGGCTATCTAGAGATTTTAGTTTGAGTTTAAAATTAGTAACTTGTCCCCATTATTGTTCATAGGTCGTTGTCGGAACTAGTGATTGTGATTGTAGTGGAGCTGCGTGTTGTATTTATAATTGTTAAATAATCATCCTCGTTTGGGGGAGGAGCTTGTCGCTCTGCGTTTCTTGATTTGCTTGCTACCGTGAAAGGAAAAAAGGAACAAGGCAAGGCAATCCCCGGATCTAGTGCTAAATGCATAGTATAACCCCAAATCCTAGCAGTAGGGGATTGTTCGAGGGGAAGAAAGTGAGTAGCTGTATTATGGGAGATAAGAGTATCGAAAGTCTTAAAATTTGTAACGAAAAGAATAATTGACTGATAAAAATTATATTACGATTGAGTCCTTCTGTTAACTTAGTCCAACTTGATTGACAAAAAATGTTGATCGTGACTTCTTCTCTTTTTAAATATTTTCACTCTTCTATGTAATGTGAAGGAGAGTGAAAATATTAAAACCTCTCTTTTTAACCTAAATTTCAGTTAAAATGGATTAAACACAAGAAAAAATAAAAAAAAATTATATAGAAAAAAATACAAGTGGGAGGGTATAATATCATGCATACCTTGAAATCTGAAATCTACCCTATCACAAGTTTCATGGTAGGTTTCGGGGTCTACCCATATTCCAAATTTCATGTGTATTCTTAATAAAACGGTTGTAGTGAATTATCGCCTTTGACTATCACCATTTGCCGTTATAACCTATTGATCATAACTCATATTTAGACACACGATGAATAATTTGAAATATTAACGAGTATAAGTCTCAATCATGAATATCAATGATAAAGAAAGCTCGTATTAATGATTCAATATTACACATTTATCATTGGACACCATGAAATATCATGAACCACGTGAAGACGTATGATGGTAAAACACAAAAGACTTATTCTAGGTTTCATATTCCAAGTTCTACGTTTTACCTTGTGGAATCTAATTATTGGAATCGGTTCCTTAATTTTGGAACTTGAAACATAGAACCTACCTTATTTCTATCGGTCTGGTTTCTAGTTCTACCCTAAAAAGCATGCTCGCCTCCAGTAGGAGGACTAGGCAACCCTCTTGCCCGTAGCATCACCCCATCGTTGATGGAGTGTTGGCAATAGTTTACACGGTCGTTAACACCTTAATGAGAGCTGGCAGAGTGGCCCTCACCAAAACTAAGAGAGGGGCGTCGACCCTTGCCTAGATTTGGGATAGAGTCACAATGCTTTCTTGGTTGTGGCAAGGGACTTGGTTGTGGTCGGCGAGCAAGGCTTTATTTGTTTGGCGGAAAATAAATGATTTGGAAAAAAAACTTTTCAAAAAAGGACTACTTGCATCGCTTTCAATAATGTTAGTAAAAATTAATTTTTTTTCTCCAATAATTTTTGTCCATATATTTTTATGGATGATGAATATATCTTTCGAACCTCCATTTTTATAAGAGATATAAGCAAATATTTTAACGAAAATATACTCGAAGTCATTCATTTTTTAGGAAATAAACGAAGCTATACATCACCTCACCACCCGCATGAGCAAGACCAACTGAGTTGCATTTGCATACCTCATGAGATAACTTCAACGAGTAAATTGAATTTGATCAACTCATATTAAAATGATTTCAATCCTCAATACACTTGACAACATAGAGCATTCTCCATATGAAAAATCTACAATTCGAGTCCGTGCAGCCTTAATACAAGGACATGATAAATAGTTTAGACTAGATATATTCTTTAATTTTATAACTTCATCTCCTTAATTCGCGTAGTCACCAGATTCAACTCAAGCCATCTAAAGGGTGCCAACTAGGGATGCGCAAGGGAACCATACCGGTTCCTGATTACGATGCATAATCGAATCGCCTAGATCAAGCTGGATCAATACTTTTTTTTGGGGGAGATGTCATGACACCCTCTCCTTAATTAGGGTAGTCACCTGATCAAGCTCAGCCATTTAAAGCGTCTAATCTACTAAAGGTGTGTAGGAGAACTCCGTTTCAGGTGCGAAACTGAACCGACCTTATCGAAACGGATTGATATGTTTTTTCATTTTTTGCTTTTACGATATCATCTCCTTAATTAGGGCAGTCACCCGATTAAGCTCAGCGTATTCAAAGGGTCCAATCCATGAGGGTGTACATGGGAACCGGTCGGATTTGTGCGGAATCAACCTACTCAGATCGAAACAGATCGTATGTTTTCTTTTTTTCATTTTCTTTTGAAAAGTGATTTTTTAAAACCAAAAATCCCAAATCAGACCAATTCAAAGATGGAACCGGGCGAATCCGCGAACCGATCACTCTACAATCCACAATCAATTTAAGTGCACTCGTGCGTCTCTCGCGGTCTCTCTTTCTGGCCTCTTCACGATAATAGTAAACAAAATATCAGAAACCAGAAAAATCTACGCATCTTTTTGGCGCTGCACAATTTTTTTGGGTGCTCTCCTTTCGAAATTCAACCATGACCATCTCCAATCTCCTCTCTCCATTAACGCCCTGCAGACCCCTCCTGCTTCCCTCGCCATTCCTCGCCTCTCTCCCTCTCGGGCACCCGCCACTCATCACCGCCGCCTCAGTCGCCAGGCCGCTCAAACCTGCAAGGCCACGGCGACGCGTCACCGCCCAGTCCAAGAACGGCAACTCCGCCGACGCACCCGACCGGTTGATCTCCGCCATCTGCTACTTCTACCCTTTCTTCGACGGCGTCCAGTACGGCAAGTACGTCATCAACCAGTTCGCCCCGATTCAGACCCTCCTCCAGCCTCTCGTCCCGGCCATTAGAGTGTTCAAGGGCTTCCCTTTGAATGGGTTATTGGTGTTCTTGACGCTCTATTTCGTGGTGGTGAGGAACCCCAACTTCAGCCGCTACGTCAGGTTCAACACCATGCAGGCGATTGTGCTTGACGTGTTGCTGATTTTCCCTGATTTGCTCGAGAGGAGCTTCAACCCGCGGGATGGATTGGGGTTGGACTTGATGATGAGTTTGGATAGCACTGTGTTCTTGTTCCTCCTCGTGTCCTTGATTTATGGGTCGTCCTCTTGCTTGCTGGGCCAGATTCCAAGATTGCCCATTGTTGCCGAAGCTGCTGAGAGGCAAGTTCTGTGAAGATTTACTCGGTTAATCATTAGCGTTCATTTTACGCCCAATTGTAATTTGCGCGATACATTTCTTGATGATGTTATGTATTAGTTTGCTGAGATATCTCTTCCAGATAGGAAGAAGCTCGTACAGCTCATTTTAATGATTGCTTGCGTGATATGATGTACTTAGCGCCATTCGAGCCCGGGCAGCTCATTTTTGAATTGTTCTCATAGTTGTTATCCAAAGTAGTCGCAAAGTGAAACACAGAATTTTTGGAATGTTCTATCAGGTGTCTAATATATTCAGTTGAATGTTCAAGCTTTTGGTTTCTTCATGGTGTCTATGGCTTTTTGCGCGTCTGAAGTTGGAAGAGTGGTCTGTTAACTTCTTTGAAGTTTTGAAGCGTAGAGAGATTCATCTTCGACTGAGAAAAATAATAGAAAAAATTTTGATCGCTTCCGGTCTGTGTGGATTCTGTTTTTCAGGTTCCTCGATTGTAAGCTAGAAAGTAACTGTGATATATTGAAATTGAGCCTTGTGGTTGCACTCAAATCAAGGCTGGATATCTACGCTTATTCAATATACATGAATGCTTGAAAATAACAAAGAGGCAGCTTGCTCTGCGGACATCCCACTGATCAGTGTCATGGATCAAATGTAAATATCTCAACATGTTGACATACTCAGACTCGCTTTGTCAGGTTGCCTTCACGTTTATGTTATTATTTCATTTACTGAACTATGCATCGTCTCTTGTTGGATTGCAAATTATGGCAATTGAGCTTGCAATAAATTCCTTGTCGTCTATTCATGTATTTGCCTGTGTGATTAAACCAACAAGTCCCCATGCCATCTTGCTTGATGTTACACTTGAAGTCTGGTTCTGCACGGCGGGAGCTATGGCAACCCAGGACTTAGATATTTAACTTGGCGTTCTCTTAATTGTCGAAGTTCTTCGTGACCTCAGATGAGTGGTTAAGTGTTTTATAAACTGAAATGTCTGTACTGGACTCCATTGATTGCTGGATGTTCTGTGGCATGCTATGGTAGCCTCTTATTTACTAAGACAGATTAGAACTGCGAACTGGTCTCTGACTAGATGTAGGGTTTGAGTTCGGAACAATGATGAGCTGAAGCAGTATCTTTTGGCCTTTTTGTACGGTTGTTAGTTAGTCTCGCATTTAGCTTTTGACTGGAGAGAAATGCCTTTCATAGACCGATAAAGCTCAAGGGCAGACTGACAGTGTTGCTGCGAGTAATAATGGTTGAAACTCAGACAGTAACAGGGTTTGAACCGCTCAGACTAGAGCAGAATTTGAAGACGCATTGCGAGCGTGAGATCATGAAGAATCCCGGACATGGAGGTAAGAGTTTAGGATTGGCATGATGCCGGTGTCGGCAACGAGAATTCCTATTTGGGTTAATCTGGGATGGACTAATCTTTTCAAGAATTGTGAGTTGTGTCCTCTGCCTTTGGCCATCAAGCCCTTTGGCTGCGCTAGTTCGAAAAGCGGAAGCGAGTGGCTTTGGGGATGGAGTCCGCAGTATGTGATTTTGCCTGTCTGGCTTTAACAATAGAGTCGATGTAAAAGGAATGTCGTGCTCAGTAGTGAGGACTTCTCTTGTCTACGCTTGCATTGAAACTCACTTTACTGTCCGATGTTCCTTCCACCCTCTCGGGCAACCATCGCCTTGAACCCTAGGTTGTAGCCTGACCGATGAGTCATAACTATCGTCGCCACTGAACGATGACACTACGTTCAGTCTTTATTGGTCGCCGCTGTCACTAGTGCCTGTATCCATTGGCCATCCCTCCCAAAATTCTTCATTGTAAAAGTTCATTCTGGCGCGTCAAAGATAAGAGAGGGTGTCAAATGAACTGTATTCTCTTGAGAAGTTCCTCCAGATGTGGTTGAAATGAGCAAAATCAGGTAAGGGTGAGCAGTGCAGCTACCCCTCTGAGCGTTATAAGAAGGACTTACATATATTACAGAATGCGACTTGAGTCAGGACTACACAGTCCATTCATAGGCATCCGGGGCCGTCACGTCCCTACAATTTCATTTGGAAAAGTAAGTGGGAACTCATTAGTTCCAACTTCCACCGGCGTCCGAACATTGGATCCCCGCTTATTTGGTTTTATTCTTAACCTAGAGAGCTCTTCTACGGTGGAAGCTAGTCGTCTTAACAAAATAGGATTCTCTCGCTTGCTTTGTGTGGGCTACTACGAGGTGTAAAACCAGGCTGATTGGGCCACCAACTAGCAAGCTTTTAAGAGCGATTGAACGAAATGGCAAAAGAGAGAAGGAGAAGAGGAAGAGCAGGTGAAGAAAAGAGGGGGAGAACCGTCAGAATACTTGGAGCTGATAGCCGATGCAAATTAGTAAATTCGCACTTGTGCGCCACAAGTCGTGTGTAGAGGCAGGCAAAGACAACACTAGAGCTTTCATGGTTGTCGTTTTCCCAAATTTTCGGTGGAATTGACCTGAATTCTTATTTTGATTTTGTCTTCGGGCAGCTTAATGCTGTCCAGTTCATTAGACTAGGAATATATACCTTGGATGTCGAGCACAAGACGTTGATGTTTCGTGTTTTCTTCTTGAAATCGATCTGTGTAAAGCATTCCAAGTTGAATATGTTATGCGAAGGATGGCGAATGTCATCTCCCGTTTTAACTTCTGGGATTGGTGCACTTACTTCGGATGCTAGGGAATTCCCAATTCAAGGAACTGTACACAATCCCGTCGGTCGTGTGCAAACCGTCACGAGTCAGGTTTGTACGTGAATTTAATCAGTTTGTGGAGCTGGTGTTCCACAGTCTTCAAATCACCATATGTATATGGATCGTTGGAGAAAATTAGTGAGTGACAAATTACCGTAGCTAACTAAAGAATTCGCCTCAGTTGCCAAGCAAAGTATACAATTTCCAAAAGTTGGAGTCTCATGTGTGATGCCCGTGAACAACGAAGTACTGCTCTCATTCAACCGTGAAAGAAAAAAAGGTAATATTAGGTAGGTTTGTCTTGCCGCGTAAGTAACAGGACACTTTACTCATTGATCGCCATGTATCCTAATGGGGCTTACGTTTCAAAATTTGTCTCTTCATCTCTCTTCTCCTCCTCCTCCTATCCGCTTGTTCTTCTTCTTCTTTAGGCGGGCAACTTTCCTTTAACATCGATTGTGGTTCCACCATCAACTCCACCGACGCCTTCGACATAACCTGGTTGTCTGGTCGCCTCGTCTACTTCTCCTCTGTTGTCACTCCACTAATTGATCTTTTTTTTTTCGTCTTCGCCCTTGCCATCACTAGATTTGACGAGAACTTGATCCTCGCCAAATTTGACAAGGGCGGCCCTCGCTTAGGTCGTGAGGGTTGAGCCTCGCCAGGTCCTACGAGGGCAGTGCCCACCAAAATTGGTGAGGGCGACCCTTGCCCACGCCAAGACGATTGTGCCCTCGCCAAATGCAGCGAGAGCAACTCTCGCTCGTGGCCAATGAGGACCGTGATGCCCTCGCTGGCCTCTACCTATGGCTGGCGATGGCCATGGCCGAGTTCTAGCCACATGCCAAAGGAAAAGAAAGGGAAAAAATAAGGAAAAAAATCGAAGAAATAGCGTAGAAGACAAGGAGATTGATCAGTAGGGCTTCATGGCGTATATGTGGCAAGATCAATCTACTTAATATTTTCTCAAACGAAGAAGAGGAATTGATACCCCAGATGCCTGGAGAAAAAACACACGAAAGACCCAACAGTAAAGTGCAAGAACAGAGGATTTACATGCATTTATATAAAAAAAAAATGCAATGCTATGGAGAAAAAAAAAAAGTACACTATAACCAACTCGAGCCGGTTCCTTATCGACTCTTTCTATGCTGAAATGCACCTCGCAAGGTCTTTTCTTTTTCTTTTTTCTTTTTCTATTTCATTTCCTTTTGGCATCACCGATGTGAGGCATCTACCATCAAATTTGGACCTATCTAAAACAACGTAGCCTACCTGAATTCCAAGCGCACAGCGATGTTGGTTTTCAAAGTGTTCTATAGCGGGAAAAAAGTTTTAGACCGGTCGGAATTGACCCATCATTCACCTGGGCAAATGGGGCTAGCGGTGGCCCCTGTCCCATAGCTCCAATAATTCTCGTCCCGACCCTCAATTCCTCGATCCGCCCTTGGGCCTCGAGCGTAAATATGCATTTTTCCCCTACTTAACTCGGGCGAAACAAAGTTAAATCCGGGGCGCGGGAGCCAAAATTGGCCGTTCGAACATGTCTAGTTTCACTGGAAGCTTCCATGTGTCGGGATTAGGAGATTCGTCGCGTGATTTGACCGGCTCGAGATGGCTCCGAAACGGCGGATCTACTCTAGCTAGTTTTTAATTTTTTTAAATTTTTTTTTGGGGTCGTAGTTACTCTAGCTAGTTAGGCGTGTGAACAAGAGGTCCATTTCCACCCGGTAACAACACCCGGACGTGAGATTTATATTGGGGGGAAGTCCCTTTCTTGGAGCCTACAAATCGAGAGGAAATCTCAATCCCCTGCTTGTCCCCAAAGCTTCCCTGCTTCCCCTTCCAGGGAAGCTTTTGCCTTAGCTCCTTCGATTCTGTCGGCGACCGGGCGCGGTTTTGGGGGTGATCTTATCTTGATCGCCCAACCCCGTGATCCTCGATCATCGACCGTCCACGTCTCGCCACGCCGCGAGACCAAAAGCATCGCTTCTTCATCAAAATACTGGTAGACCCACCACCGTTCATTTATGTAAAGGGACCGGTCACTCGCTTGCAGAGGAGGAAAGAAGCGAAAATTACTGAAATGACAAGTATCTCCTCCAAATAATTAAAAAAAAAAAATCAAACCAAAATCATAAGAGAAGGTAAAATAAAAAATAAATAAAAAAAAACACGACAACGCCACATTGATGACATCGCCGGGGGCCATCTATGTCCAACGGTGGTATGTTGGTGTCATCTCCTCAGTCGTTCATCGCGAATTTATTACTTGACAGTCGACACCACCAATTTGGGGCTCGAATTGTAATAAAATGTATGGCATAATGCGATTTAGGTCGCCTTTGTTCTTTCGAAATTAATTTCCAAAAAAAATATATTACAAACTTTTTCTATATTTACAACGCTCGAAATCAGTAAGTCAACCGAAAATTCAATCTGATCAGAGAAAATTAGTGCACTTGTGTCGAAGAAGAGAACGATTCCTCCTTCTAACTAGAGAAAGAGCTTTTCTGCACAAGATCCAATCGAGAAAAAACAAATCGATAAATTCTCTTAAAAATGAATTTCGGATAAAATCATTTTCTTCATAAAAAAAACACGTTTTAAATGTTTCTTTTGTGATCTATGTCATGGATTCATTTGTTTTTCTTTCTGGCCATTTGTTTTAAAAATAAGATTGTAGAAAAGACTACCTGCCAATCCCGTTCTTTTTATTGATCTTTACCATCATAATTACCCAATCATGGCTTAATAATTGGATTACTTCAATAGTCAAAGGAAAAGGAAGAAGGTCATGGGAATGTAACGTAACGAGATTTAAATCACAAGCCAGAAAGACTTCTAGAAAGATTCTCACGTGCAAACACCTTCTTTAGAAAAAAAATATAGAAAAGGGGGAATCAAAGGTGGAGTTCTTCGTCTAGATTCAAATCAGTTTTTATGATGCCACGATAAAATCAATTTTCTCCAACTTTCACGTTAATATGCTTTTGACCCTTGAATTGAGATGAGATGACGAATTCAACTATAGATATTGATATGTTTTCCCTGCATAATATGGATGTGATGAGAGAGAATCATAATGTCATTTCAAATTAAGTAATCATTGTAGTCTGGAACATTTAATTATTAAAAGCATAATGCGTCAAAATTGATTCAAAATATTTCAAATCGAATATATATATATATATATATATATTTTGTTGCTCTGTCGCTTTACAGAGAGCGAGCGTAGAATCTCGCACTTATGATACTAGCATTTTCACTCTTCAAATTCCTTTACTATCAGCGTCAAATGTCTATGAGATTGATTGGGTACTTACAAAGATATTTTTTTTTGAAACAATAAAATAAAAGACAAAGTTTTTTTTTTGTCGGAAAATAAAAGGCAACGTTAAGGGAAGGCTTTATTGGTAAATAACCCCAGATCTGCTCCTGCTGGTACTCAGCTCAGCTCAGCTCAGCACCCCCCTCCACTCCACTCCACTCTCTCTCCTCATCCTTCACTTCTCCCTCTCTCCACTTTCGCTCCATCACGCGCCGCAGCCACCGCAATGCAGCTCCGCCACTCCCTCCTCCCCCTCGCCCTCTTCTTCCTTGTCGCGGCCCTCACCGTCGCCCGCGCGCATAACATCACGCGCCTCCTGGCGAAGCACCCGGAGTTCTCGACCTTCAACCACTACCTGACGGAGACCCACCTGGCGGCCGAGATCAACAGCCGCACCACCGTCACTGTCATGGCCATCGACAACGCGGCCATGAGCAGCCTCCTCGCCTCCCACTCCACCATCGCCACCCTCAAGAACATTCTCTCTCTCCACGTCCTCCTCGACTACTTCGGCCCCAAGAAGCTCCACCAGATCACCAACGGCACCGCCCTCGCCGCCACCCTCTTCCAGGCCACCGGCTCCGCCGCCGGCTCCACCGGCTTCGTCAACATCACCGATCTCAAGGGCGGCAAGGTCGGGTTCGCCCCCAGGACAACAACGGCCATCTGGACACCTACTTCGTCAAGGGGCTCGAGGAGATCCCGTACAACATCTCGGTGATCCAGATCAGCAAGGCCCTGCCGTCCGACGCGGCGGCGGCGCCAACACCGGGACCGAGCGAGATGAACCTGACGAGGCTGATGTCGGCGCACGGATGCAAGGTGTTCGCCGACACGCTGGAGGCGAACGCGGACGCCATGAAGACTTACGAGGTGGTGCAGTGGGAGAGTGGGTGGGTTTGGTTATGTATCTTAATTCGTTAGTGCTGTGATTAGTAGAGTAATTTGTGGTGTAAATACTAAGTTGCTCAAGCCATTAACTCTAAGCTATACTCATTAAGGAACGAGAAGTCCAAAGCTGTTGACTTTTTCTGTTGGGGTTTATGATTTGGACATCAGAACTGGTCAACCGCTGTCTGAACTCAAATGAACATCTGATAAAAATCTTTGGTGGTGGTCTCATCTTAACGCTGAGAGATCTCTTTCTTGTTTGGAGTTTTGAAAGAGATCAACATCCAATTGAGGCGAACACTGAAAATTTTGGACTATAGTGCTTGCCACTTTGGCCATTAATAGCATGTATTTAGCTGTACTTAACACTGAGCAATTGAGATATGATGCTTGAATGTCTTGCCTTATTGTTAATTCTTTCTCCTCTTTCACGTTTTCTTTTCTAGGAGCAATTTGTGCCTCGTGTTGGGGTTCTAATAGCTGAGGGGTTGTCCTCCTTTTGTAATTGCAGGACAGTGTGGAAGGAGGCTTAACCACATTTTGCCCTCTTGATGATCCCTTCAAGCAATTTCTACCCAAGTTCAAGAACTTGTCAGCACCCGGAAAGGTCTCCTTCCTCGAGTTCTTCTCTGTGCCGATGTACCTGTCCATGGCCATGTTGAAGTCCAACAACGGACTGATGAACACTTTGGCAACCGACGGGGCGAACAAGTACGACTTCACGGTGCAGAACGAGGGTGAGGTGGTGACCCTAAAGACCAGAGTCAACACTGTTAAGATCACCGGGACTCTGCTAGATGAGCAGCCGCTAGCAATCTATTCGATCGACAAGGTTCTTATGCCGAAGGAGTTGTTCAAGGCGGCGGCCCCGACTCCGGCCCCGGCTCCCGCACCCGAGAAAGCAGCTGATTCGCCGAAGTCTTCAAAGGGGAGGTCGGCACCGGTTTCTGCAGACTCACCGGCTGACTCTCCTGAGGGTGACGTGGCTGATCAGACAGCAGATAGTAACGGCAGCGCGAGGTTTGGAAGCGCAAGATTTGGTTTGCTGGTATTGAGCTTGTGGTTTGGTGTGCGTTTTCTGCTATGAGTTTATTGTGCCTTCAGCTGTTTTCATTTTTGGGGTGAAATAAGTCAGGCGAGTGGGTTCGTAGGATGTAGTATTTATTCCCATTGAACTAGTCATAGCTCTCGATTGGTTTTGGTCTCTCTTGCGTGTAATTTTGTAAGGGTTTTCGGTGGCTGTGACTTGCTTTTCGATGTGTTGCTAATTCAACTAGAGTTCGTCTTAGGAGGTGTAACATATAATTAGTCTTCTGTATATTTCATTCTGAGATTGCTTGATAGTGAAGTTGAGTTATTTGCATCCTAATTACGGCAGCGTAAACGCAATCTCAGTGATCTTCTGGTTCACATGGTAACACTACAAATTTTATTAGGAAAAAGTACCGAAAAAGTCCAACATATATTTTATTGATATCAATTCAATACTAAACCTTTTTGCATTGGTACCAATTGAATCCATTTGTCCTACGTGGTACTGTCAGCGTTAACGTGAACATTTTTAACGCTTTCAATAATATTTTGAATTGCTTTTTGTTCTTTCCTTCCTTTTTCTGGACCCTTTTTTTTCTTCTGCCGGTGGCTGGCAAGGGTTGCCGATTGACCACGTTGGCTGTGAGCAAGGGCTGAGACGCCCTCATTAGCCATAGGTGAGGGTGGCCTGGCTCCTGTCAAATCGAGGCGAGGCCACCCGTCTAGGTCGCGACGGCCTCGCCCATGGCCCTTGTTGGCCAATAAAAAAAATAGTAAAGGCTAGAAAGGAAAAAAAAAAAAAAAAATTGTTACAAATAATTCAAATATTATTACAAATATGCACGTCAATATTTGTGGGTCACGTGTTTAACGATCAATACAACAAAATTTAAACTGAATTGATATTAATGGCCTTTTTTCATACTTCTTCCATACTTTTTCCAATTTTATCATGAGTCATATAGTATGATAAGTCAAGCCGCTCTGGTTTAGGGATTATTGCTAAGCCAAACACGAGGAAAAAAGAAATCATTTGGTCCACTATGGACAAGATCATTTTATCTGGCGTCTCTGCAAAGGTTTGTTAAAACTCAAAAAAATTAATCAAAGCTGACTTGCTTTGTGCTTGAGCATGGGAGGGATTAAGATAGTTCTCATCTCATCCATCTCATGAACAATTGACTCGAGGTAATTGTGATGCATAAGCCTTAAACTAGTGAAACAGGTATTAAGTACAAAACGACTATTGCTCCACGAGCAAAAGGAACACATAAAGTACATGGAGTAGGTATCACATACCAGACGCTCTCACAGAAGCTAACGGGGACTATATTTTGACACCCTCTCACAAAGAAGAAAATCGAACTTAGTCACCATTAATTTGTGACAAAGCAAAGCACGACGACTATCAAGCAAAGCAAGGAAGGAAAAAAGGCAAGAGCAGCAGAGTTGTTAATAACAGGCAACATATCCATAAGGATTAGGAGGGCTATAACCATAAGGAATTGGAGGGGCATACTGACAACAGGCGGCGACCTGTCCCGGCGGGCAATTCCCTTGAACCGGCGGCGATGGAGGTCCCACCACCGGATAGCCCGTGATCGGTGGTGGAGGCGGTGCTCCATAAAGAGGGTACCCTTGGGGCGGTACCGGGGGAGGTAAAGTGTGACACGGGTACTGGCAGAATGTGCAGTTGGTGCATGTTGCAGAAATAGCAGACGAAGAAGACAGCAAGCCAGTTCTGGAAACAACCCTCGACTCTATCATACAATCAAGACAGAGGATCAGCAAGAGATGAGCAAGTGAGATCACAGTTTTTGCAGAGACATTTCAGCCTTTTGAGGACCCTGTGAACTGTGAAGGAGGAGGATCAAGAACGGAACAAGAACGGTGGTGGGTTTAGCGTTCTTCTACGGGTAGTGCTCAGGAGGATCAAAAGGGTCATCCGGTGGTTTCAGAAAACTCCACACTAGAAGAGTGCGAATGTGAAGGTCACCGGGGTTGTCTTCTCATCCCTTCTGCTTTGTGATATTTGCGCATTTCGTGCCGCATGGCACAACATCTGTCACGGCTTAGTACGGAGGGCAGTAAAGAAGCCTGGTTCTCTTCCAATCCTTCTGCTTTGTAATATTTGTGCATTTCGTGACGCATGGCACAACATCTGTCATGGCCTAGTACAGAGGGTAGTAAAGAAGCCTTAACTTTATCTGCATGAGAGAGAGGAGAGAGAGAGAGGAGAGAGGGGGGGGGTTGGGGAACTTAGAAACAGTGGCTTCTTTGGTGATAAAACTCCAAGGGACACTTGACTTTGCCAAAAATAAACAAAAACGAAAAAACTCCAACGGACACTAGTGCAACTTAGTTCAAGATTGTATTGTATATATCTACGTCAGCAACTTTTATATGGTCCAGCCGAAATTGATCAAGCGAAAACAAGGAGAAATCCGAGCCTAGCATTGATTCAACTTACTGCGAAATATGTCATCCAAGACTTGATTTACCGTTTTAAACTTCAATAAGGCACAATTGAGCAAAATCTACTCCCATTCCAGGGATCAATGGGGAGAGTTAGAAACTAATTAGAAGAACTTCAAAGCAAACTAAAACTTTCATGATAAATGCTTTTCTTTTATCCAGCCGTTGAGATTCCGGAAAAGAAGATGCAAATGATATAACTGATGTCAGTAAGAGGTTCACGAACAGATGAATGGAAATCAGATGAACACATGTGAATTGTTCAACAGACCAGTGTTGAATGATTTAGAGGACCTGATATAACAATAATCAATCCATCCTCTGGTGAATTGGTTGGCCGAAGCTCACTGATTTAGATGTTAGCTCTTCAAGCAAGGTGTAAATGTTCATAATGATGGATAAGTAAGACGTATCCACATACTCTCCCAACTGCATCTGCCAAGTACATTTTGCTCATGCAACCAAGAATTTCATTCCTCTGGGGGAAAATGCATTGACTGGAACAAAAGAAATTACTTCAAATATTATCCATCTCGAAAGAAGAGCAGTAAAAAAAGTTCCAGAGGTGCACTGTATATTCGGTGCATCAATGTACGAGAAAAATTGGAGGAACAAATCTACACTTGGATATTGCATCTAGTGTGCCTTCTGTTAGTTACTCAACCTGTGGCTTCAGAGATCAAATCAGAGAATCAAGGTTCACTATCTTAACATTAGAATAATGGTTCTTGGGATCGCCATCAGTAAAAGCTTCCAAGAAAGAACAAACGATATGGCTGAATAGTTGAGATGGAATACATTCATCTACTCTGTGTTTGACTTCAAGTATAGATGATGTTTTTTTATATATTCGACCACTTCGTCGTCGGTCAGATATTTTATAGAAAAGTCCTCTTGAAATGCATTCCCTATAATAGAAAGCAGAAAGCAGAAGACTTCTCAATATCAAATATTTTAATTGGCTACCGCAACTTCGACAAATGTATCACTCCGTACCTCACTCGTGTTGAACTTATCTGATTTGGAACGAGTTCATCCACCACTTTGATGTTCTCCTGCAGTAAATCAACAAGAGAGGGCAATTGGCTACTAACTTTCAGAGCCACGTCGCACTTAAACTATCTGAACTGACTATTGCATTCGCTATGATGCTTATGTTTTTACGCTTTGAACCTTTAGAAATTCAATTAAAGATGCATCAAATGTTGCACGTTGCAGCACAGTGAAACACTATCAGATTTTTCGACCACTGGATCTAGAATTCTAGACTCTGGTCTAAAGAAAAAGATGATTTTGGGGAAAAATTTCTGTGGCAGCTTGAATTGTCCCCACAAAGAGAAAGAAAGTTTAGGCAAGAGGAGTTACCCTGTAATCACTCAAAATGTCATCATCTGAAATTATCTTCTCAATTCCTGTCCCTCCCGACGTATGCAAACCACCCCGTAATCCTTGCATATATCTCTTACCTGAAGCAATGATAAAAAAAAAATGTGATCCATCAATCACTGCTGCAATCCATTAACTCTCAGTTCACTTTCAATAGTTTCCGTCATTTCACACATAACATCAATGGAAAACCAAAACTCATGTACAATTCCATAAGAAATAGCATTTCAATCAGACATGTAATAGTTGGATTTAGAGGAAGGAACCGTCTAGTCGTATTCATTTCCTTCCTCATTTGGAAACATCAGCTATAATGGAAGTTGAAAAACCACTGTCGAAAGACCACCATGTACAGGAAACTTTAGCATCATCAGCTAAAAGATGGAAATTGACAAATTGCTTAACCCATTAATGGGGACTGTATTAGGAAAAATATCCACTGCTCACGAATCCAAGCTCCAGGAACACCAAAAGATTGGAGTAGATCAGAACCACAACGAGCATGACTTTAAGGGGATCTGCATGAAAAAGAGACAGTGGAAGCTGTGAAATTGCCTCCCAGAAAAACTTCTGATCTCTTGCATAAAAATCAGACATTCCAGGAACTGTTATAGTTCTCTGGCAGCATCATGTTAGGTTGCCGACACCATCTTCTCCAGTGAACTTGTTCAGATCAAGTCCATGGGAACCGTTGAAGCAAGGACGGGGAACGCATTCCCCACCTCCTCCTCAACATAGGTTTTTGCCAACCACCAAAACTGACTATATGAAGAAACAGAATAACCACAACTCTATGTAATAACTTTTCACTAGCATTGAGACTCACAACTGCAAATGGGTTTGTAGGCCAAAATCAAAGATGCATTTAATCAAATGAACTCTACCATAGTTACCAAAGGATAGCTGCCGTTCCTGACACAAGATACTCTTCACTCTATGTAAAACAGTCAGAGTGCGTTGGAAGGTACTTTGATTTGCCTCCATGAATCAACCATTATGAAGTCAGAAACTCTTGCAGGCCAGATGACATAAACGTATCCGATGATCAGCTGATATGAGACCCTATACAAGCACTTGATTCATCAGTTACTGATCAGTGCTTAACCCAGGAAGAAACAACACTAGTTTATCCTGTAGCTACAATGATGATAAAAAATACAAGCTAAAAAGTCGAGAAGATTTAATCAAGTAGTTCATGCAAATGCTAAGGTAGATTATATCTCATTCTACATGTTAAGCCTCGACTGATCACCTTACTGTTAAGGATCAACCAGACTAGATATTCACTTATACATATCATCCATCACAAATTCATCACTATCATGTCTAATATCCTTGACAAAACTTTACGAGGCATAGATCCTCTTTCTTCAAAATTAGCGCGAAATGATAGCAACATCTATGCACGCGACACCGAATTCCCTTCATTTCATGGAGGCCAAAGTTATGTTAAGTATCAACCTCGTGTTAAGAAATTCTGACTTTTCCGTACATAATAACATATTGCCGTGTCACCTCCTGCAAATTTATCGATATTACTTATACTTTGGTTACTTACTAACCGACAGGTTACCAAGATTCACATACCTTTTCTTGTATGCATCGTTGACAGGTGACATATAACCTCCAATGACAGAATACCCTTCTGCATTGAGTGCATCCCTTGCCAGCTCTAAGTATTACACATAGGCATTAGGAAGCAGAGTGGAAAATCCAAAATTTTTGTTGAAGATGAGAAACATCGGCAAGATCAGCATTAATTCTATGTAAAATACATATTTAAACTAGTATGCATCAAACTAGACTGGATAACATGCAATCATCATATGATGCGTATTATTCAAGAAATTCAAGGACAGATGCATGACATGTACCCCCACTCACCAACGCTAGAATAAGCTAAAGATCTTCAGAAGACGAGTTCATATTTTCACAGCGTTTAAAGAGAGAGTTGGACATGCAATGTGTGACTATATTCATGATGGGTGAAGATCAATATATTTTTCTTCTGCAGATGAAATCATTTCAATGCAGTGAAAACGAAATACACCCTAAAGATAGAACGGTGGGAATTTTAAACATACATAATAGTAGAGAAAAAATAAAAATAAAAAACAGAATGAGCTCAGGGCACGTAAAAGCTCTATTTCTTAGCTAACACAGAGAAACCACACACCCAAAAATCATCAAATGAGCACAATTCCACCACCTAGTTCTCGTAAAAGCCCCGACAATCCATTCATACCAAACTTAAGTTGTCAGCTGAGCTGGGAAGTTACCGAATATTGCGTAAATGCATATAAGTAGGCGATTGAAACTTCCGGTCGCCACGAGGACTGCGTACCCTTTCTCCTGCCGCGAATGATGTAAAATCCAATCACTTCTTCGAATTAGCACACAACAGCTCCCAAATATCAATGAACCCGAGACTAAAAGTAAGGAAAGAGCACAACGAACAGATAACAGCAAGTTTCTTGCGTGCATTCCGAGACAAACGCGGCTCGCAAGTCAGAAAGCCGAGCGGGAGAGCGAACAGATTCAGACTTACGGTTCATCAGACGATCTCGGCGACAATTTCTCCATCGGGAGGGAACATCCATCTCATCCACACGTCGAAAAGCAATGGGAAGCGGGACGAATCAGTTCCCGAGAAGGAACGAGCGAAGTCGCCGGAGCGAAGTGTTCAGCGATGGAATGCGACGGCGTTTGCAAAGAGGAGAAGACCTCGAGCGATTGGAATTGCGTACCGAAGAGGTCGATTTGAAGCTTCGGCGTTGGACCGACCTTTGCCCCTGTCGCACGGACGTCTGACCATAGACGCAGAGCGCTGTGCAAAGAGGGAAAAAAACAACAAAAAAAAAGCAAAAAGCAAAACTTTTTTACAATTGTCATAGTTGTAAAAGCTAAAAAGGGCTGTGACGCACAGTATGCGTGGATGCCGCTCTCTGAAGCTGCTGACGTGGATGGATCATGGGTTCGAAGCTTCTCGGAGGCTTCATCGCAGGGATTTGCCGAGACGCTCACCGAGCGTTAATTGCCGGGTTTGCGAAGAAAATTTCGAGCTCTCCGAGAAGCTTTGCTGTTTCGTGTCTAGAGAAAGAGTAGTTAGCGCAAGAACGAAGTGACCTGCAGGAAGAGAGAAGTGATCTGCACGCCGGTCCTCCGAAGTGATACCCCTCGGTTGTGGAGTCCTTGTCGGGCCTGAGCAAAGCCCATGGAATACTCGCCTCTCGCTAATGAACGTGTGGGGCCCTCTTGGCCCATCTTAAAGGAGTGTCGTGGAATTTTGTCCGAGAGGAGCTAACTACTGCGCCAGTTGTATTGCAAAGCTCGCAGGTTAGGGTCGCACCTACTTAATTGGCTCCCCAAATCTCCCCAATCCCTTTGGATTTACTATGTTTAGACACTAATGTTATTGCTCTTCTAGTTCTTACTAATAATGAGAATATTTCGATTTGGACAAAAAAAAAAAAGAGAGATGGGAAAATTCCTAGTAAGGCCTAAAGCGCCGTCGTTTTTTCAAATAAGAGTCCGAAGTGGATTTTATTAAGTAAGGAACCGAATACTCTCTTGTTTCAAAGAATGGCCCAACTAAGGGCATTTATGTCTTTCTCTTTTTACGTTTGCCTTTTTTTTTTTTTTTTTCCGGTCCTAACTTCTCATCGTGACTGGGTAGGCCCCGCAAGGGCTGGCAAGCTGAGGGCGGCCCTCACTTGGGGTAGCGACGGTCACCTATGCTGCCTCACTCGAGGAGCTGAGGGTCATCCTTGTCGACTAGATCTAGTGAGGCCTCGCTTGGGTAAGATGAGGGTTGCCTACTAGGCGAGGTTGTCCTCTCTAGTAATCAGCCTGGTCAGCGGCAAGAAAGCTAGGACAAATAAAAGGCAAATGATAAAAAAGAAATGAAAAAAAAAAAGAAAAAAGGGAAAAAAAAAAAAAAGGAAAATTATAAAAATGTCCTTAGGTAGGTTATTCTTTCAAACAATGAAGCACTTGAGATCTTTATTTGAAATTTTCTCAAATGAGATAACTCTATAAAGAATGTATTATAGCCATTGCTTCACCTTCCTAAATTGCACGTATTTTTCCCTTATTTCCTTTAAATATTTTGTATCAATATATAATCTAGGGAAAATTACCTGAAGTCATAAACCTATTATATAACGGTCAATTCAATTCTAAACCTTTTAATTATGCCAATTTAGTCATAAACCTTTTGACAACTTGCAATTCGGTTCTAGACATTTCAATTGTGTATTCTAGTCTAATTTTTTTTTGATGATTTGCCAATTTAATTTTTTTTTTTTAATAATTTGCCATTTAGTTGAAGAAAGAAGACGTGGCGGTCTAGTCATTGTCGGCCGTGGCACGTCAAGCGATTGGCTCTTGAAGAAGTTATGTACTGGGAAAGTATAGGCTATCATGGCATTGAACGTTTCATTCCCATTAGCATTTTTTCTAACAAAATTGGGTAGAAGGACTAATTTGTAAATTGTTAAAATTTATAACAATAAATTGACAAATCATCAAAGATTAAGATAAATTGACACAATTGAAAAGATTATGATTGAATTGGCCATTATACAATAGATTTATAATTTTTTGGGTACTTTCCCCGATTGCGCACAGCTGTTTGATGTTATTTCTCTAGGTTATTTTGATGTTTACGAACGGGTGGTTTGTACTCTATATGAACTTGTATCATTTTATTGTGGGCACGCGTCTTTTACGTTTAGGTTGTTCACACTGTTGCAAAATCCAGCCAGGGCATATTCTTGAAAATGTAAGTTCTGCCGTCCAACTATTGAAGTTTGCATGTCGAATGGCTTGATAACTAGCAAATAAGTAAATCACTACGATCTGGTTATAGAATGCTCACTATTGAGAAATGCACAAGTGCGACTGTGAAGAGATAATCCTATCTGTCGATAAAATGGCATCCTTTAAATAACACAATTTATTCTAGTGAAGACTGTGTTCCCATTGTCCACACAGAACTACAGCGAGCTACATCGCCAATCCTCCGTACTCCAGCCATTCCAGTGAGTTGGATATTTCGAAAGCCTACAATACAGGACTTTCATGGCCACAACATCCTCAATGGGAAAGAATCTTTGAAATACAGAGAATTTTGGTGCAAACAGAGAGAGAGAGAGAGAGAGCATAATGCAGCATGTGATCCTCGACCACGAGACTTCTACAAATGGGAGTAAGCTAATCCACAGCAACAGGGGGCATGCATCGCTTCATGCCTTCGCTTCATTCTCTATTGTGTTGCACTGATCTACTATGGAGGGGTTGTGCGTGGAGATCGAGCTAGCTGGATTGGAAGCTACATATTCTGCCTATGATGGTAACATACGCACATTTCTCAAGCATGGTATGAGTGGATCAGCTTGCGCATAACCTCGCATCCGCCTCTTAAACTCAATAACATCAACCGAGCCAAGGACCAAAAGCTGCAACGGAACGTGAGGCTTGAGTCATAGCACCCCTAAAACTGGAATCAGCTGTAGAATGAAGAACAGCAAATGTTTATCAATTTAAGCACACGTCCATGAAATATATTTTAGTTTAATGGCCGTGAAAGAGATGTGCTCTTACATGTGCCAGGAAAACAGTCTGCTGAAACATAATCACTCAAGGAGGCTAATAGCAACCATTGGAATGGCAGATGGATTTACAGCTTCAAGTACAGTTTGAGAATCCACCCTCCAAAGCCCTTAGCATATAGCACCATATGAAGTGGCCAGCTGTAAAATTTCAGAACATCACGTGAACTATATCCTTAGGGAAAAACTAAAGAAGCCACTTAACAATTACGCACCACAACTATAAAGCTCGGAGAAGACGAGCAGCAAAGGCCCCATCCAAGTAATGTTTAACTGCTTGGAGAGATAGAAACCCCTTTCCGTTACAAATTCACAAGGACGTACTTATCAGCAGGATCAATGCAGAACTCCTACAGGCAAAACAGCGAAAAACATAAAAAAAAAAAACAAAATGGCCACAGTAGGGTTCTCAGCTATACCACAAGAAAAAATGCGACGAAAATCAGCAGTCTTCCAAACTTTTTCAATTGTTAACTTTCTTTGAAATCTAATTGAACATGTGCTGCTATCTTCATCCCACCC
>JAGVVM010001192.1:0-10172 GCA_019149425.1 Psidium friedrichsthalianum | reverse complement strand
TGTTTTATTGCTATGACCTACTACAATCTTAACACATTTTAACGATCAGTTTACTATCTAAGTGATGGGGGCTAGCAGTGAATTATGTTTAAGTCTAAGCAATGCTACAGCAGCATCTGTCCTCAGAATTGACCTTTGAAAAAAAAAAAAAAATAGAAGGCAGTAAGTAAATGAGTCTATTTCAGATGTGCTTGTGCTTATAGCATTAGAATTCAAATGAAAAATTTACCTATGTCCAATCCGAGTAGTTTTTTCTTAGCCAAATTACCTGAGGCGAATTCCATGGATCTTGTGTGATTGATTATCACATGGACCCTATGCTAGAAAGTACGTTTAGAAGCTGGGTTGGAGTTTTGGATCATCCCATAATACTATGTAAACTATCTGCAGATGGGAAGGTCTTAGTTGGGTCGATGCCTTCGCGTTGGTGGAACTTTTTTTAGGCGGAGTTATCCGCATGACTGGAGATGGAGATCACCTCACTGCTTCTGAGGGTAAATTTGGAATTTATGTAGTTTAATTTGGGCAAAGTTGGAAGGAAAACGATTCCTGGGGCCCAAGTTGCTTTCCTTTGGGCTTGCAATGAGTTTCGAGAATTTCAAAACAAAATTTGGAATAAAAAATCATGAAATTGTGTGATAATAGAGCCCGGCAACTTGGTGGGCCCAAGTTGCTTTACTTCGGTTGCCGCTTCACGGGTGCCCTAGCTCTATTTTGAGCTGCCAGATGTAATCTGGCCTTGGCAAAATGTTAATTAGCGCGACAATCCTCACTGGGTGCTGGAGCACTTTTGTGGCCAACTCTTCTAGCATTTGCAAGATTTTCTTTCTACGCTCTTTGTCATATTATTTGGATCGAAAGGAACCACATCCTCTTCCACGATAAGAACTTCATTCTACTGCTGTCAAGGCTCATCTCGAGAAGATTGTCAAGGATAAACGTCTAATATTCCAACATGTTGATGACATGCCTAGAAACCGTCGGATGCAAGCCAACCGAGACATCGGTACTTCAATCTTTGATTGATTTTTGGCTATTTTTTTTAGCTTCATTGCCCACTAATTACTTGGCCGCCTATTTTGGCCTTTTGTTACTTGTGTATGTTTTCGTTCTCTATCCGGATTGCCGTTACACTTTTTGTGACACGTTGTGTTGTGCGGCCAAGATTAGTTTCGTTTTACCTGCGCTTTCCTAATCAATATACTCCTTAACTTACAAAAAAAAAAACTAAAATTTTTGGCTCAATGGCCTTTGGAGATAAAAAGCCGTTTGTGAACGATGCCTCAAATGCCTTAGAAAAGAGCATAAGTTTTACAGAAAGATCCCATTTGCTCGTGAAAAATGAATAATTAGAGAAATGATTTTATGTATCGTTTAAAATAATTTGTCAATAATCTTTTTATGAGTAATAATAATTTATGTATGAGTACTTTTACGGACGGTGAAAATATTTTCTGTTAATTTATTTTCATAAAAAAATGTAAAGGATCATTTTCAGGAATTTCCGGCCTCGGAATGCATATACAAAGCTTCAGGAATGGCTGAGCAAAGATGTTGCCCAATAAATCAGAACAGAAAACCACGTGTCTCTGCTGCGCCTGTCGGTGCCGACCGTCGCGGAGGGATTGTCGGAGGTCGGGGTGCGACGGAGTCATCCAACGGGGAAAGAGAGAAAACAGAAAAGGTAAGGTTAATCGAGCCGAGAGCCGAAATCCCACGTCATCAACCGGAAAAGACGGAAATACACGCAACAAATTGCCCCAATGACTGAAGTTGGACGTATGTATAAAAGGACACATGCGTCTTTACACATTTGGAAATGACTGTCACGTGACCCCACGCGAGAAAAAAAACCTTTCCTTATCGTTCAAACTCGCTCGCTCGACTCGGCTCGCTCAGCTCAACCACCCCTGTCTCGTACTCCCTCAATTTTGTCTTTCTACGCCACCAAGAGAAAAATCTCTCTCTCTTCGGAAGGATCTGCGTTTGCCGGCTTAGCTCTTCGTACCCATCGCCAGGTTCGTCCTCAATCCTTCGTAAAGTCTTAGTCTTTAGGTGGGATTTGCTTTTGGGGGTGTGGGTTCTGGTGTCGGTGCTTCGATGGAGAAAATCTCCGGCGAGCTGAAGCGGGCGGAGTTGCAGAAGGAGACCCTCTTCAGGCCTACGAGCAAGTGCACTCGCAGGCGTCCTCGGTCGTCTCGTTCTCGCTCCAGTGGAAGGACCTGGAGGAGCGCTTCGATGGCATCCGGAGGTCCCTCGAGCGCCGCGCCGAGGAGCTCGACGAGCGCGAGAGGGAGCTCGCGGAGCGAGCCGCCCGCGACGTTGCGTCACGGGACGAAGGGCTGCGGTCGGCGTGGCAGATAGTCGAGGAGTGGGAGGAGGAGGTTCAGCGAAAGAAGATGGACTTGAGGTCGGTGGAGGAGCGGCTTGAGAAATGCGGGGATGAACATAGGGAGGTGGAGAGTCAACTGGTTGTGAAGCGCGACATCCTTAGGGAGTGTATATCACTTATAAGGGACAAGAAGAATCAGCTGAGCACTGTTAAGCAGCAGACTGAGGAATGTCGCAGGGATTATGTTTTGAAGAAGGGGGAGGTGGAGGTCCTGCGACAGGAATTCGACTTGACGGAGAAGAAAGTCGGGGAGGTGCGAAGTTTGCTCAACGTAAATGCTCGGGAACTTCATGTGAAAGCGCTGGAGTTGGGTTTGGCGAAGCGCACTCTTGAGGAGTGCTCTAGGGCTGTTGAATCTAAAGAGAATCAACTCCATTCCATTGATATATTGGTTGAGGAGCACAAAGTGGAGCTGAAATTGAAAAAAACAGAGCTGGAGGAAATCAATATGTTGATTGATGAGCGGTTGACGGAACTTGCTTTGAAAGATAGGGAATTGGGGTCGATCGAATCATCTATTGGAAAGCAATCCGAAGAGGTTAAATCCAAGGAAGGTGAACTGGAAAATATCATGAAGCGGGTGAAGCAGTGCAAAGAGGAGGCCGAGTCAAAGAAGGAAGATCTTGCTTCAGTCCAGGCAAAATTTGAAGAGGTTGCCAAATCTCTTGAGTTGAAAAGTAGGGAATTCAATACCGTCCAAGCATCTATTGAGAACCGCAATCTTGAACTTGCATCAAAAGAGAGCGAGCTAGAGTCCATCGAAGTTAAAATTGCCCAGCGTGCGGAGCAACTCCGATTGAAAGAGCAAGAGTGTGCTTCCATTCAAACCTCAACTATTGAATGCGCCAAGGTCCTTGAATCCAAAAAGCAGTCACTCGAGAAGCTTTCCAGGGAAATGGAGTTGAGAGAATGGATTAGACTTGATTCTGGGGTAATGGCTCAGAATTTGAAACGCCCGTTAGCGAGTGGACCCGTTCTAGCTTCATGTCCAAACTCTCAACCCACATTTTCTTTTAATGGAAAGAATCTGCAGATGGTCATATATGGAAATTTTCAGGAGCTCAATAGAGTGTGCCATAAGGTGCTGGAGCTTATTCAAAAATCAGCTAACGCTGCAAAGTTGGTATTAGGTGCCATGGAAGGGTTTTACCCCCAAGATTCAGGGAACAGAGATGAGTTGTTAGATATTGGGGTGATTAGGAGGAGTTGTATCTTCCTGTTGGAGAATTTAATACGTTCTTCAGCGCAGATTAAGCCTCAGCAGAGGGAAGCTGCAATGACATTGGCTGTTGAATGGAAAGGGAAGCTGAAATTTTCGCCACCACCGGAGGATCCTTTGGAGGTCTTGGGTTTTCTGAAGCTTTTAGAGGCATATAATCTGGTTTCTGGCTTCGATGCAAATGAAATACGCGAACTTGCTGATTCTGTGTCACAGCATCAAATAAAACAGGGATGGCAACAGGTCCTTGGTTCTTCGGCAGTGCGATCTGTTAAGCGGAGATGCAGCTAGACTTGAAAATGTTGAGCGGAGATCCAGTGAGGTGCCTCTTTAAACCCTTCTTTTCTATCTTTTAGATTGAAATGCCAAATCCATTTACATGTGTTCAGACATTGCTGAGGTTCATATTATTTTGGCATCGTATTATGTGTATTGCTTCTTTCAAGGTTCCATCCAGTAGGCGAAGCTCTGTAGTTGGAGCTCACAAACAATTCTCCAAAGATGTTTAATTGGGAAGATGAAACTTTTGGGCTTGCTTTGATGATGCTTGCTGTGCATCGGAGAATCGAGATCAATTAAGTCCTCTGTTTTGCTGTTGGACTTTTCTTAGTCTCATGATTGTCCATCGTGGTCATTCCGAAGTCCTCGTGGCAAACCGCGTTTTGTGCTGTCATCTTGATAAAGGCAGTTCGGATTCTTAATTGTTGACTTGTGTTTAATAGGTTCTTTGGTATCTATTCAACACTGGCAAATAAAGACTGAGGAACCTGAAAATTTTTCTGTGCACTATGCAGATGATTCTTCTGTCATGAACCACCATTACCAACTGTATCTGCTAAAAAAGATTTGCACTGTTTTCAAACCGAGCTTTTGAATGAGAATGCCATGATATGTAAAGAAATCTCAGATACACTGCAAGACTCATCTGATCCTGCAAAACTTGTTCTGGATGTTTTTGTGGGGTCTTATACTTGATATTCAAACAGTAAGGATATGAGTTTGGAGACTGACGTTTTGCGGAGTCAAATTGTTCTGTTAGAGAAGCTGCTGAGAATTGCTATTATAGATTCATGGTTCCCTTTTATCCTGTTGGTTTCTTATATGATGTGAAAATGTTGTGAATAATCATGTGACCTTATTTTAATGGGGGCCATCTAGATATTTTGCTTGAGCATGGGAATATAAGATGTAGATCAAATCATCCTGGAAGTGGGACATTCTATTCGGATAGTCAAACAGCAGTTTTACTGTTTTCCTTTGTGGTGCTATACAGCATTGGGTGGGAGCATGGTATTTTGAACCCATTCATTGAGTCCATTCTTCACTTTTAAGTCAATCTGTTTGCTCTTGGCATGTTCTGATGTAATATTGTAGATAGTCCTCTTTTTCAAGGTGGGTTGCTCTCTTGAGCACTGCGAACTTCCAGATCCTTTACCCTGTATAAAATCATGCTGAAACATTCATGTGGTTGTTGGGTGATGCATAGTGTTTCTCGATGGCCTGGGGGTAGCAGGCCTTGTTTTGCATTTACAATCCCCTGAACCTTGTGTGGTTTTCAATTAACTTATTTCAGTGCACCAGCTAGCGTACCTGCTTCTCTCTCCAGAGTCCATCAGCAGCTGCCCGGATTGAAGAAACGTTGCGATTCAGATGATCAGTCCCAACCTCATGCAAGCAAGTGTAAATACAAGTAAGTGTAAATACAAGATGACTATCAGGGGAAGGTAAGTGTAAATACAAGATGACTATTAGGGGAAGGTCCCATGTAATCCTCTTATGGACTATGGTATTCTCTGCTGAAAGTGGGCTGGAGCTATTTCTGTGGCTGACTCATACACCTGGTATTGCCTGACAAATCTTCTATGATTTCCAAACCTGAGCTTATAGTTGAAATCGTTGAAGAACTTGACACAATGTTTATTGCTTTGGCCTACTTCCATCTAAACACACTTGATATAAATCCATTTACCATGAAGTGATGGGGCCGTGCACTATGGTTTGGCACGCAGCGAGATATGTGCAAGTCTGAGCTGCGCTGCACTATCTATCCTCAGAATTTACCTCAGAAACGAAAGTAAGTAAATGATTCTAGTTCAGATGTGCTTATAGCATTAGAATTCAACGAACAAGTTTATCTTAATCTGACCCACAAGAATCCGGGGATCTCACATAAACCCCACGTGATCGATCTGTCATCACATGGACCCTATGCAAGTAAGCATTCTTCGGAACCTGGGTAACAGTTTTGGATCATCCTATAATTTTGTGTAAGAGGAAGGGAATGTGTTCTTGATCTGCAACATGATTGACCTTTATTTAGAACAGCTACTTCCCAGTTTTTTTCTCATTTTTTTTTTTTTGGTTGGAGCTACATGCCAGTTCATCCCCACCATGAAGTAAGGTCTGTAAAGGCTAGTTTCTCTCCTCCCAAGATGAACAACCTTATATATTTTGATTATCTTCTCCCAATCCTCATCAGGAGTTAGAATGTCGTTCTAATTTTTAAGACATCATAGAAATTACATGTGTCGAATACGAACATTCATATACTAAAAGAGTTCCAAATATTTAAGGACAAAAAAGAAAGTCAAATTATGTTTGCCATAACATCCGAACAAGCCAAAAAAAGTTAGAAGTAAAAGTCCCCAGGAAATGGGGCAACGATGAACAATTTCGTCATAAAATGCAAGGAATTATGTCTACAAGGGAAAATACACTCTCCTTATCATTACATAGGTGATGAACTTTTCGTTGAATTCTAATACTATAAAGATGAATGTAGTCCAAAGGTATAAAGAGGTTGCTTTTCAATTTTGTCAATGAAGTCCTAAACTTCTCTATAAAATTCTAATGTAATCCTTTTGGCTTAAAAATGCTAACATGGAAGTTTAGTTATCACCAATCAGCCTATGCGGCATGATCGGGACGGTTGGTGTTTGATGTGAATAACTTACCGAAGAATTCAACTCTGCTTTGAGTAATTTCATGAATTTTGGATTCTTTTTTCGCTCTTTTTTTTTTTACTATAGTTCATCTTCTTCTTGATTTTTTTTCCCCTTAGTTTTTCCTGATCCAATTGCAAATCATGTTCGCATGAAGATTAAATGCGCGAAAGTCAAAAGATGTGGAGAAGTTATGAAGTCGTTTTTGGGAGTATCGTCATGGACATTTGGTACTCCAAGGCTTATGTAGTCATCCATTACATCGTAATACGGTAAATTTAAGATTTTTTTTTTTGGTAACTATTCCCCGAAGATTAAGCGGAGAAGTTGGAAGTCATTGTTGGAGTATTATCGGGAACCTTTGATACTCCGAGAACCATGCAATCATCCGTTACACATGAAAAAAATCGAAGAGATGCCATACATCTGAATGCCAATAGCATCAAATTGATCCACTCGTGCACGTCTATGAAGTCGTCTAAAACGGCTGATTGCAAGTTGAATATCTATATCCGTTAAAGTCTTAGCATTAAAGAGGACAGAGTTTCATTTCATCCCATTCGGCGGGACCAGAGCAGATTTTCACATCCCACTCATTGCGACAGCGACAGGCCTATCCCACTTCCCGTTTGCCCTTTCCCTCTCCTCACGTGACAAGCCTAACGCACGTGACAGGAAAACCCCCATGCACAGCGCGCACTTCCCTCTCCTCACGTGACAGGCTCCGCAGAAGCAGGCAGCGCCTTCACCCATCTGGAAATGACCGTCGCGTGACTCTACCAACCCCTCCCCTGAAAACCAACCAACCTCCCCGGCCATGTCCGCACAGTTTACGGACGACCCGGCTTTTTGCTCAGTTGTTCAATTCACACTCGCGCGACTCGGCTCGCTCGACTCAACGCAACCGCCGTCTCTCGTGTTGTTCCGTTCCCTACCATTTCTCTTTCTTCGCCACCCACGGAGAAGGAGAAAGAGAAAGACTTTCTCTCTCTCGTTACAGAACCTGGAGTTCCTCAATGCCGGCTTAGCTCTCCGACCCATCGCCAGGTTCGTCCTCAATCCTCGTCGACGTTGCGCTCCTTCGTGAACTCTATCTATTCTGTAGGTGGGTATCTTTTTCCCAACGCGGTTGTGGTTTCGGTTTGGGGCTCCGATGGAGGAAACCTCCGGCGAGCTGAAGCAGGCGGAGTTGAAGAAGGACACCCTGTTCAAGGGGTACGAGCAACTGCAGTCGCAGGCGACCTCGTTACTCTCCTTCACGCTCTCGTGGAAGGACCTGGCCGAGCATTTCGATGGCCTCCAGAGGTCTCTCGAGCGCCGCTCCAAGGTGCTTGACGAGGGCGAGAGGTCGCTCGCAGAGCGAGCCCGCGCCGTCGCGGAGCGGGAGGAGGAGCTCAAGGGAATCCATAAATCCTTGGAACGCTGTTCCAAGGAGCTTGACTCTAAAAAGAGTGAACTCCTTTCTATGGATATTTCGATCGCGAAGCATAAAGAGGAGCTCAAATCCAAAAGAGAGGAGTTTGAGAAAATCAACAAATTGATCAAGGAGCGGTTGGCAGCTCTTGCTTTGACAGATGGGAAATTGGAGTCCATTCAAGCCTCCATTGGAAGGCTCTCCAAGGAGCTTAAATCCAAGGAACGCGAAATGGAAAATATGGTGAAGCGGGTGAAGCAGTGTGATGAGGAAGCCGAGTGCAAGAAGGAATATATCGCTTCAGTCCAGGCAAAATTAGAAGAGGTTTCCAAATCACTTGAGTTGAAAAGTAGGGAATTCAATGCTGTCCAAGCATTCATCAAAGACCGCAATCTTGAGCTTGCGCCCAAAAAGAGACAGCTAGAGTCCATCCACATTGATATTACAGAACGTGGAGAGCAACTCAGATTGAAGGAGAAACAGTATGCTTCAATTCAAAGCTCAACTCTTGAATGCTCCAAGACCCTTGAGTTAAAAAAGAAGCAATGTAACGTTCAATCTGATTGCCAGTATGTTTATCATATTATGCCTGGTTTTTGTAATCATGCCGCTTTAATATTTGTCTCTTTATGCAAACGAAGTTTTGAAACATGGTGATGGCTCAGTATGTTGACTTGTGAGAGATGAGGTAATCCAATGTTTTTCCTTATATACATCACAGATGCCATACGGATTATCGACTAGTTATACATCCGACAACTTGCTATTTAAACTGTTTTAGTCGTGTCTAATTTGATCAAAGTAAGCTTGTCTTTGGAATATAGTCCGAAGTTGACTAAATGGATCCATTAAGGTTCCTCTTCGACCCCTTCTTTTCTGTCTTTTTGATTGAAATGCCAAAGCTATTTATATGGGTTCAGACATACTGCTCAGGTTCATGTTGTGCATTCGAGACTTGAGTAATTACAGGGTCTCTTTCGAAGTTGGACTTTCCTTAGTATTTACATTGTCATTTTTTGGTCATTCCAAACTCCGCATGGCAAACCACGTTAGGTGTTGTCATCTTGATAAAGGCAGTTTGGATTCTTGACTGTTGACTTGTGTTTCATAGGTTCTTTGGGATCTACTCAACAGTGGCAAATAAAGACTGAGGAGCCAGAAAATTTTGCTGTGCACAATGCAGATGATTCTTCTGTTGAATGTCGACCACCACCAACTATCTTAGCTAGAACTGATTTGCAGCTTTTCCAAACTGAGCTTTCGAATGAGGATGCTATGCTATGCGAAGAAATCTCACATATGCTGCAAAACTCATCTGACCCTGCAAAGCTTGTTCTGGATGTTATTGGGGGGTCTTGTACTCAATACTCAAACAGCAGGGATATGAATTTGCAGAGAAACGTTAGGAGGAGTCATATTGTTCTGTTAGAGCAGCTCGTGAGAATTTCGCCTTCAGTAACACATGAGGTTAAAGAAAGAGCAATGAAGCTGGCAAGAGAATGGAAAGCGAAACTGTCTAATAGACCTGAGAGCGCTTTTGAGGTTTTGGCATTTCATCAGTTCTTGGTTGCATACGATTTGCTTTCTTTGTTCAATGATGCTCCTCTGTTTGGCCAGACCCTTGGTCTTGTCAATGAGATTGCAGGTAACTCTTCTTTAGTATCCATTTTCAGTCTCTGACTCTCTAAGATGTAACTGTTCCCTTCTTGCTTGTGCATGGCAATATAAGATGTGGATCAAATCATCCTGGAAGTGGGACATTCTATTTCAGATAGCCAAACAGCAGTTTTATCATCTTCCGTTGCGGTGCTATTGTTGCATTGGATGGGAGCATAGGATTTTGAGCCCCATTGATAGGACCCAATCTTCACTTGTGGTCTAGCTGTTTGCTCTTAGCATGTTCTGATATTATATTGTAGATCGTCCTCTTTTTCATGCTGGATTGCTTTCTTGAGCATTGTGATTCGAGATCATTGAATCATCTTTAAACACTGAAAATACTATTTTGGCATTTGAAGTAAATATTGCAGGTGCATCTCCAGCGTCTACAATGTATACGCCGACTTTCCAACATCAGAAAGTTTTCCCTACTCAGGGTGCATCTAAACTGGAAGTGGGACGCAAAGCCACTTCTAACCCAGAGAGTGATAGGCCTGATGTCTTCAGGAGGACTCAAGTTCGACCTGAAAAGGTAAATAAGAAGAG
>JAGVVM010001190.1:0-22239 GCA_019149425.1 Psidium friedrichsthalianum | reverse complement strand
TTCAGTGATTTCCAAGTGTGGTTTCCACCAATGTTATTCTGATCATTCTGTTTTTGTTTGCAAGAAGGAGTCGGGGGTGGTCATTCTTGTTGTATATGTGGATGACATAATTATCTCTGGCAGTGATGCGATTGGTATTTCTGAGGTCAAATCTTTTCTTCAACAGCAATTTCAAATTAAAGACTTGGAATCCTTAGGTATTTTCTCGGTATTGAAGTTTTACGAAGTAGGAAAGGTATAAATTTATCTCAGCGAAAGTATGTTCTTGATCTTTTGTCTGAGACTGGTACACTAGCATCCAAGCCAGTAGATACTCCTATGGATCCAAATCAGAAGTTTGGAGTTGATGATGGAGATGACGTTGAAGATAAACATCAATATCGGCGTTTAGTTGGGAAACTAATTTATCTTACTGTTACGCGTCCCGACATTTCCTTTGCTGTTGGTGTGGTGAGTCAATTCATGGAGTCACCCAAGAAAGCTCATTGGGATGCTGTTTGTTGCATTCTTCGATACCTTAAAGGCTCTCCTGGTAAAGGACTGATTTATAAACCGAATGGTTCTTCTACTCTAGTTGGCTATTCTGATGCTGATTGGGCTGGATCAGCGTGTGATCGGCGGTCTACGACTGGGTATTGCACTTTTCTTGGTGGTAATTTAATTACTTGGAGAAGCAAGAAGCAGACTACCATTGCTAGATCTAGTGCAGAGGCTGAATATCGTGCCATGGCACATACTGTAGCTGAATTATTGTGGTTGAAATCCCTTCTCCAGGAGCTTGGATGTTCTACCGATCAACCTATTGATGTGATGTGTGATAATCAAGCAGCTATTTATATTGCTGAGAATCCTGTTTTTCATGAGCGAACTAAGCATATAGAAGTAGACTGTCACTTTGTTCGTGATGCTGTGAAGCGGAAGTTGGTTGCTACTCCTTATGTTGCTTCTAAAGATCAGTTTGCTGATATGTTCACTAAAGCGTTGTTTCGTCCTGCCTTTGTTAGTGGTTGTACCAAGCTGGGCATGGGTGACCTATATGCTCCAGCTTGAGGGGGAGTGTTATATTTCTTAAGTGTTTTCTAGGTTTTATTTCTTTTTACTTACTTGGGGGCATTATGGTCATTGTACAAGTTATATATATATATTGCGATAGGTCTAGGGGTGAATACACACAGAAATTGAAAGCTGTTCTTTTTGGCTTTACGTTTGCTTCTCTCTCTCTCTTCATCTCCTCTCGTTTTCTCCTCTTTTCCTTCTCCTCTCTTGCCTACATTCCACAGGCTCTTTAATCAGCTTTGTGAATACTAAAAGAAATTAATTACCGGGAGACGATAAAAAAAGGTATGGGCTCCTTATGGCGTACTTCGTCGACATCCTAACTTCATCTCATGGCCACATCTAAAAGTCGCTATCGCGCTATCCTTGGTTAAAAACCTACCTGTATAATGGCTCCTCTACCCCTTCCACCAACTACTCCTCACCCCTATCACTATTACCGCTCTTATCTACTCCAAACGATGAAAAGGTAACGGACCAAAGAGCTGGCCCAATAATACTACATAGATGGACATAAAACGAAGGGAAATCAGCTCGCCATACATGCATGTGTCTACCAGCATCACCATTACACACTTCAAAAAATGTATGGAAGGAAAGTCATGTTTCTCGTGCTCCTCCTAGAAGATTAAGTAGCTTAAAAGGGTACTACAGTGGGTAGCCGAGGCCACATGGGAGATTAGCATACATGTTAAGTAGAATGATAAAGTCCACAAGGAATAAACATATAACTCAGCAAGTATCTCATCTAACTGAGCGACAAACCGAACTATCTATCATTCAATCGTTCATATTACCTCCGGTAATAAGTATCAAAAAGCACAACAATGGTTACCGTAAGGGGTAGCCAAGAAGCTTATGGCTAATCAAACATCTGCTAAAACCCACTAATGTATCAACTCTGAATTGCCAAACTCATAAGGAATTCCCCATACACCTTAGCCTCATCTTCAATTAGTCTCACCTCAATTAGTCCATTTACACTACTCCATTAGCCCCGACTCTAGAGGCCTTGAACCTCACATCGGGGTTAGATCCTAATGTGTCAACAATCATTGACTTCGAATCGTATATTCTTACCTATGAGATAGCAATTAAGTAGTCAAACAAGACCTATCGACCAGAAAACTCCTCGTACATACATCCACATTCTTCAACCGAACATTCCTTACATTCCCTCCTCATTTCACTCAATCTGAGCAAATGTAAGATGACTAGTCTACGAGTTCACACTACCCACGGCTGTAAGATAACAACTAATGCAATAATTTAACATGCAACCAACTTTCATCCGACACACTTAGCACGACTAATCAACGCCATCTTTATTAAATCCATCTGTTTACTCTATATCGAATGATAAAAGAACGAGCTAGTGGCAAGGCTACAGGATGACTTGTTGGAGATGAAGTTCCAAAAAGAAATGAAAATAGAAACAATGAAGCATCAAGCCCAATTCTCTCTTCCTCTCCTCCGATATCGCGAGTCAAGGACAGGTGGTGATGAGACTTCATTCGGTCGATAGAGGGGTTGAGGTCGTGAAATTAGGAGTTCAGGGTAGCAGGTGTAATTGCCATCACCATTAAAAAGGTAGTGAGACGTGGCTGAGGAACTCGAGCTAAAAGGGGAGAGGAGTTCTCGGAAGAGTCGCCGACGTAAAGAGTTTTTTGCTCGGGGAGAGAGAGAGAGAGAGAGAGAGAGAGAGAGAGAGAGAGAGAGTGTGTGTGAGTGTGAGTGTGTGTGTGTGTGTGTGTGTGTGTGTGTGTGTGTGTGTGTGTGTGTGTGTGTGTGTGTGTGTGTTAGGGGTTTAAGTCGTTGAAGTGGTATGTGGTTTCTCGAGCAAAGTTTGCATTCAATTCACAAATCTAAGTTCACAATGGAATTAATTTTTCATACATCAGCATTATTAGCACTTCCACCTATGGCCTAGTATAACTGTTGTATCCAAAGATGTAGCAATAGTCCGATAAATGGCCGCTTAATAATCTAGCATCAAGAATTATAATATCTTATAAACCAAGTCTGACGATGACCAATTGGCTTATGAAAATTTTGACTATCGCACTAGAAGAAAGTGCGAAGGAGAATAGCAGAAAATTATAGATTAATTGTATTTTTTTATATGCTTGCTCCTTAATGGACATGGAGTGTAAAGGATGTGCATATACTTGGGCAAATAAAAGGGGAGGAGATGTCTATGTAAAAGAGAGACTTGATAGAGTCTTATGCATAATGAAATGGAGCGTGTCATTCCCAAATGCGAAAAGTTTTTCTTTGCCAACTATTAGCTCAGACCATAGCCCACTCCTCTTGTCATTATTTCCAAAGAGGGTGAATAGGAAAAAGGAGTTCAACTATGAGGCCTTTTGATATGAAGATGAAGAATGTGCTCGAATAGTAAAGAGAGCTTGGACTTCCTATGATTCCCGGCGTATGAAAGTACTGGAAAAACTATAATTAGTGTGAAGAAGGCTTGCTAAATGGAGCAAAAACATATTCTCCAAAGCACAAAGGACACTATCAAATCTGAAAAAAGAACTTCAAAGTTTAATGAATAGTTCTGAGGTGCAAAATGAAAGAGAGAAAGTACAAAACTTGACTAAAGAAATTGAATTTTTGTGGGGGCAAGAGGAGATATATTGGGGTATGAGATCTAGAGTTAATTGGCTCAGGTGGGGTGATAGGAACAAAAAGTTCTTCAATGCAACAAACATACAGAGAAGAATCCAAAACATGATCATTATGATCATGAACTCATAAGGGGAATGGATGAGAGGTGAGAAATAGTTAAAGATGATAATAGATGACTATTTCACCAACTTTTACAAGTCAATGGAACCTAAGAACTTCCAGTCCATATTCGAACAATTTCCATACCTAGTAAGAAAACGCGAATCAAAACTTGACAAATGTTGTCACAATGGAGGAAATCACGACTACTGCCCACTAATTGGGAGCCACTAAGGCACTTGGTTTAGATGGATTGAATGAATTGTTCTACCAACAGTACTTGCAGGATATACAACAAGACATTCACAATGAGATACAACAATTCTTTGAAAGTAGTTATTTAAATTCTAATGTGAATAGAACTATGATCACCCTCATCCCAAAAGTCCCTAACCTAGAAACATTAGAACAGTTTTGCCCTATCAATTCGTGTAACTTCATCTACAAGATAATTTCGAAAGTTATGACGAATCAGTTGAAACCATGGCTACCCAATCTTATTGCTGCAAAACAGAATACTTTCATTGGTGGAAGACAAATTCAAGATAAAATATACAAGATCATCTGTTGAGAACTAGAGAGGGAGAAAGAAAATTTCAAGCTATTCTTAAACTAGACATGTAGAAAGATTACAATTGAATATAGTGGGATTTCCTCTAATAATGTATGACTAAGATGGGATTATGTGAAAAATGGGTAAATTGGTAATGCAATGTGTGACAATGGTGTCCTTCAATGTGAAGCTCAACGGTGAACCCATGTCATACTTCAAGGCAACTCAAGGTACTCGTCAAGGTGACCCACTATCTCCCTATCTATTTATTATAGTGGCTAATGTGCTTTCTCACATCAAGTGATTTCAACAGGCATTGCTCGAGAGATCAAGTTGAATAGAAACTGTCACATATTATCACATCTTCTATTTAGTGATGATTGAATATTTTTTCCTGGATGGCACTATTGTTGAATGTCAAAATGTGGCTACAATACTACACTAGCCGAGTTATAGATTTAAATAAATTTTGGATTTATTTCAGCAAAGGCAATCCACAATGTTTAAGCTATCAGATTGGGGTGCTTCGAAGACAAAGATGTTTGTGTAGATTCTTGTGTGAGTCAACATGAAGCTAGAAAGTTGGAAGGAAAATTCGCTGTCAAAAGCAGGGAAAGAAATATGGATAAAAGCAGTGGTGCAGGGCACTTCCTCAATATGCTATGTCTATTTTTAAAATCCCAATTTCCATTTGTAAAGCCATTGAGAGGAAAATAGCCACATTTTGGCGGAGAAATAACAACAAATCAGGTGGTTTACACTAGAGGAAATGGGAAGTTCTAAAGCTTAGAAATGATGAAGGGAAGGCTTGGATTCAAAGATTTATTAGCGTTTAATAAAGTTGTGTTTATGGAAACAAGCATGGAGTTATGACACCATCTTGAGACACTTTAGAGCTAGTTATGAAGGGACTTTACTTCCGACGATGTAATTCTTGGCAAGCCAAGAAAGGGTCTCGCTTATCGAAGGGTTGGCAAAGTCTGGTCATTGGAAGAGATGCAATTTCCCGCCATGTTATGTGTACTGTGGATAATGGGGAGAAGATCATCATTAGAGAAGACAAATGGATAAAAAGTGGAGTCACACGTGGACCGGCAACAAGACTTGAACCGCTCAAAGTGGCTAAATTGGTTGATAAAGAGGAGATAAAATGAAATGAACCCTTACTAAGCTCTATGTTTGATGACCAAAAGTAAGAGAAATTTTCGCTATTCATGTAGGCCTCTCAACTACAGTGGATAGACTCGTGTGGGTAAACAAGAAGTCAGGAATTACATTGTCAAAAGTGGGTATTTCAACAATAGAGAATCGATAGTCCCAACCCACACAAAAATAGCATCCCTTCCTATCAACCAAAACCTTAGCTATGGAACTATATTTGGGAATCTAAAACTATCCCCATATCAAATTTTTCCTATGGAGTGCCTATCAAAACACCCTACCACATTAGATAATCTCTATTAGAGGAAGGTGGTACCTAAACCCATTTGTGTAGTGTGCAAGCAAGAAGCTGAGTCGATTGAGGACATGTTGCTACTATGTCCATAGACATCCCTAGTTTGGAGTGAATTGAGCCTGAACATCAAAATACACAAAAAGGGGGTTGACTCTATTCGATGAGTGTTGGTCAAAATAAAAGAAGACCCACAAACCTCATCGACTTTTGAGCTTATTGCAACAAACTTGTAGTTTATATGGAAAGCTCACAATAATCTCATCTTCAGAAAGCAAAAACTGGATCCAAAGCTACTAATTAGCCCAACCATAGCCAGGTATGAAAATATTGCAGCATGGACAGGGCACACGGAAGAAAGAGGTACGAAGCAAAGACCCACCTCAAAGATGATGTAGCATCCTTGAAAACCTCCACCTGCTTAAGAAGGTTTATATTAAGTTAGTATGGATTATCAAAGGACTATTTGAAACTGAAAATATTTATATTAAGTTTCTATGTATTCAAATTGGGTCAAATATGTATGAAATCAAGACAATCGAGGGCGAAATGGGGACTGGCTGCATGTAAGGGCCACATGTGAACACGTTGCAACCACATGGCCACGTGTCAACACGCGACGCAAGGCGGTGGCATCGCCGATGACAAGTGGCAAACACGCCACTATGTGTGACATATGTCACGCATGCAGAGCTTCGAGTACTGACTCGACCTAAGCTGATTGACAGTTTTCTTATCTTCTCTATAAGTAGAACATGACGTCAGTTGTCCCGTCATTCATTCTTTAGAAATTTTTCTTTCTTTCTATTCTCAATTCTAATGGTTATCACCTCGTCTCGCCGTTATTAAAATTGATTTGAAGGATCGAGTTGCTATCTGAGTAAGAATTACACGACTAACAAAGGTGAATCTGAAACCATCCATTTCTATACTGTTTTCTCAAGAAATCGAGGCAATCAATTCCTAATCCTTATTACCAACTTATCTATATTTCGTTATTGTAGGCATTATGATATGTCTAGATGTTATTGTGATGATTTTGATTACAAAAACGTGATTGTGGTAGACATCCAAAGATGGTTAACTTTGTTTACAATCTAATGATTCTATCAATGGATTAGTTATTCAGTTTAGGTATCTTTTTGCTTAGTTAATACTCATTCCATTGTTGAAACCATTTTTCAGTACTACAAGATGTCAAATCCTCCGATAACCACGTATCAACACCTTTATGGCTGTCCTCTCCGGATCACTAGATAAATAGAAGAATTTACCAAGATCTATCTTGAGAAATCAATACATATGCGTTACAGACTAGTTCACTCTAAGATTTATGTGAAAGAAGAGAGTCCACCCACCCAACAAGTTATATATGAGTTCAAGGCAGTGTATATCGTGACTTTGGAGGATGGATAGAACCCATCACCCCTAAAGAGTTAGATCTGGATGACGAAGATGAAAGTATGGAGGAGGATATAAACCCCAGGGAGACTATGAATGAACCATAATAATCGAAGTAATATCGTACCATGTGAATCCACCTAGAGTATTTCTTTAAACTTTTGTAAACATGGTGCTTATGTTTGAAAAATTATATGTTGCTTGATTAAGGCCATACCTTGTTAGGCGTGCCTGCCTCTGTCTTGTTTGACATACACTTGAGTTGTATATGGCCGTCCTATCTGATTTTCTAATTTAGTCTTCCGCATGCGTCATTATAACTCTGAGAGATTAAAGAAGAGAGCATAATAAGTGTAAACCTTAAGGTAAAATAGCATACTGGGGCACTACCTACAGTTCCTCTCAAATGGAAACTTTTAGACTTGGATACTGAAGATCAACATCAACGGCTCATTTGCAAAAGCTGCTGCAAAGAGCCGTTGATGTTGATCTTCAGTATCCAAGTCTAAAAGTTTCCATTTGAGAGGAACTGTAGGTAGTGCCCCAGTATGCTATTTTACCTTAAGGTTTACACTTATTATGCTCTCTTCTTTAATCTCTCAGAGTTATAATGACGCATGCGGAAGACTAAATTAGAAAATCAGATAGGACGGCCATATACAACTCAAGTGTATGTCAAACAAGACAGAGGCAGGCACGCCTAACAAGGTATGGCCTTAATCAAGCAACATATAATTTTTCAAACATAAGCACCATGTTTACAAAAGTTTAAAGAAATACTCTAGGTGGATTCACATGGTACGATATTTACTTCGATTATTATGGTTCATTCATAGTCTCCCTGGGGTTTATATCCTCCTCCATACTTTCATCTTCGTCATCCAGATCTAACTCTTTAGGGGTGATGGGTTCTATCCATCCTCCAAAGTCACGATATTACACTGCCTTGAACTCATATATAACTTGTTGGGTGGGTGGACTCTCTTCTTTCACATAAATCTTAGAGTGAACTAGTCTGTAACGCATATGTATTGATTTCTCAAGATAGATCTTGGTAAATTCTTCTATTTATCTAGTGATCCGGAGAGGACAGCCATAAAGGTGTTGATACGTGGTTATCGGAGGATTTGACATCTTGTAGTACTGAAAAATGGTTTCAACAATGGAATGAGTATTAACTAAGCAAAAAGATACCTAAACTGAATAACTAATCCATTGATAGAATCATTAGATTGTAAACAAAGTTAACCATCTTTGGATGTCTACCACAATCACGTTTTTGTAATCAAAATCATCACAATAACATCTAGACATATCATAATGCCTACAATAACGAAATATAGATAAGTTGGTAATAAGGATTAGGAATTGATTGCCTCGATTTCTTGAGAAAACAGTATAGAAATGGATGGTTTCAGATTCACCTTTGTTAGTCGTGTAATTCTTACTCAGATAGCAACTCGATCCTTCAAATCAATTTTAATAACGGCGAGACGAGGTGATAACCATTAGAATTGAGAATAGAAAGAAAGAAAAATTTCTAAAGAATGAATGACGGGACAACTGACGTCATGTTCTACTTATAGAGAAGATAAGAAAACTGTCAATCAGCTTAGGTCGAGTCAGTACTCGAAGCTCTGCATGCGTGACATATGTCACACATAGTGGCGTGTTTGCCACTTGTCATCGGCGATGCCACCGCCTTGCGTCGCGTGTTGACACGTGGCCATGTGGTTGCAACGTGTTCACATGTGGCCCTTACATGCAGCCAGTCCCCATTTCGCCCTCGATTGTCTTGATTTCATACATATTTGACCCAATTTGAATACATAGAAACTTAATATAAATATTTTCAGTTTCAAATAGTCCTTTGATAATCCATACTAACTTAATATAAACCTTCTTAAGCAGGTGGAGGTTTTCAAGGATGCTACATCATCTTTGAGGTGGGTCTTTGCTTCGTACCTCTTTCTTCTTCGTGTGCCCTGTCCATGCTGCAATATTTTCATACCTGGCTATGGTTGGGCTAATTAGTAGCTTTGGATCCAGTTTTTGCTTTCTGAAGATGAGATTATTGTGAGCTTTCCATATAAACTACAAGTTTGTTTGCAATAAGCTCAAAAGTCGATGAGGTTTGTGGGTCTTCTTTTATTTTGACCAACACTCATCGAATAGAGTCAACCCCTTTTTGTGTATTTTGATGTTCAGGCTCAATTCACTCCAAACTAGGGATGTCTATGGACATAGTAGCAACATGTCCTCAATCGACTCAGCTTCTTGCTTGCACACTACACAAATGGGTTTAGGTACCACCTTCCTCTAATAGAGATTATCTAATGTGGTAGGGTGTTTTGATAGGCACTCCATAGGAAAAATTTGATATGGGGATAGTTTTAGATTCCCAAATATAGTTCCATAGCTAAGGTTTTGGTTGATAGGAAGGGGATGCTATTTTTGTGTGGGTTGGGACTATCGATTCTCTATTGTTGAAATACCCACTTTTGACAATGTAATTCCTGACTTCTTGTTTACCCACACGAGTCTATCCACTGTAGTTGAGAGGCCTACATGAATAGCGAAAATTTCTCTTACTTTTTGGTCATCAAACATAGAGCTTAGTAAGGGTTCATTTCATTTTATCTCCTCTTTATCAACCAATTTAGCCACTTTGAGCGGTTCAAGTCTTGTTGCCGGTCCACGTGTGACTCCACTTTTTATCCATTTGTCTTCTCTAATGATGATCTTCTCCCCATTATCCACAGTACACATAACATGGCGGGAAATTGCATCTCTTCCAATGACCAGACTTTGCCAACCCTTCGATAAGCGAGACCCTTTCTTGGCTTGCCAAGAATTACATCGTCGGAAGTAAAGTCCCTTCATAACTAGCTCTAAAGTGTCTCAAGATGGTGTCATAACTCCATGCTTGTTTCCATAAACACAACTTTATTAAACGCTAATAAATCTTTGAATCCAAGCCTTCCCTTCATCATTTCTAAGCTTTAGAACTTCCCATTTCCTCTAGTGTAAACCACCTGATTTGTTGTTATTTCTCCGCCAAAATGTGGCTATTTTCCTCTCAATGGCTTTACAAATGGAAATTGGGATTTTAAAAATAGACATAGCATATTGAGGAAGTGCCCTGCACCACTGCTTTTATCCATATTTCTTTCCCTGCTTTTGACAGCGAATTTTCCTTCCAACTTTCTAGCTTCATGTTGACTCACACAAGAATCTACACAAACATCTTTGTCTTCGAAGCACCCCAATCTGATAGCTTAAACATTGTGGATTGCCTTTGCTGAAATAAATCCAAAATTTATTTAAATCTATAACTCGGCTAGTGTAGTATTGTAGCCACATTTTGACATTCAACAATAGTGCCATCCAGGAAAAAATATTCAATCATCACTAAATAGAAGATGTGATAATATGTGACAGTTTCTATTCAACTTGATCTCTCGAGCAATGCCTGTTGAAATCACTTGATGTGAGAAAGCACATTAGCCACTATAATAAATAGATAGGGAGATAGTGGGTCACCTTGACGAGTACCTTGAGTTGCCTTGAAGTATGACATGGGTTCACCGTTGAGCTTCACATTGAAGGACACCATTGTCACACATTGCATTACCAATTTACCCATTTTTCACATAATCCCATCTTAGTCATACATTATTAGAGGAAATCCCACTATATTCAATTGTAATCTTTCTACATGTCTAGTTTAAGAATAGCTTGAAATTTTCTTTCTCCCTCTCTAGTTCTCAACAGATGATCTTGTATATTTTATCTTGAATTTGTCTTCCACCAATGAAAGTATTCTGTTTTGCAGCAATAAGATTGGGTAGCCATGTTTCAACTGATTCGTCATAACTTTCGAAATTATCTTGTAGATGAAGTTACACGAATTGATAGGGCAAAACTGTTCTAATGTTTCTAGGTTAGGGACTTTTGGGATGAGGGTGATCATAGTTCTATTCACATTAGAATTTAAATAACTACTTTCAAAGAATTGTTGTATCTCATTGTGAATGTCTTGTTGTATATCCTGCAAGTACTGTTGGTAGAACAATTCATTCATCCATCTAAACCAAGTGCCTTAGTGGCTCCCAATTAGTGGGCAGTAGTCGTGATTTCCTCCATTGTGACAACATTTGTCAAGTTTTGATTCGCGTTTTCTTACTAGGTATGGAAATTGTTCGAATATGGACTGGAAGTTCTTAGGTTCCATTGACTTGTAAAAGTTGGTGAAATAGTCATCTATTATCATCTTTAACTATTTCTCACCTCTCATCCATTCCCCTTATGAGTTCATGATCATAATGATCATGTTTTGGATTCTTCTCTGTATGTTTGTTGCATTGAAGAACTTTTTGTTCCTATCACCCCACCTGAGCCAATTAACTCTAGATCTCATACCCCAATATATCTCCTCTTGCCCCCACAAAAATTCAATTTCTTTAGTCAAGTTTTGTACTTTCTCTCTTTCATTTTGCACCTCAGAACTATTCATTAAACTTTGAAGTTCTTTTTTCAGATTTGATAGTGTCCTTTGTGCTTTGGAGAATATGTTTTTGCTCCATTTAGCAAGCCTTCTTCACACTAATTATAGTTTTTCCAGTACTTTCATACGCCGGGAATCATAGGAAGTCCAAGCTCTCTTTACTATTCGAGCACATTCTTCATCTTCATATCAAAGGCCTCATAGTTGAACTCCTTTTTCCTATTCACCCTCTTTGGAAATAATGACAAGAGGAGTGGGCTATGGTCTGAGCTAATAGTTGGCAAAGAAAAACTTTTCGCATTTGGGAATGACACGCTCCATTTCATTATGCATAAGACTCTATCAAGTCTCTCTTTTACATAGACATCTCCTCCCCTTTTATTTGCCCAAGTATATGCACATCCTTTACACTCCATGTCCATTAAGGAGCAAGCATATAAAAAAATACAATTAATCTATAATTTTCTGCTATTCTCCTTCGCACTTTCTTCTAGTGCGATAGTCAAAATTTTCATAAGCCAATTGGTCATCGTCAGACTTGGTTTATAAGATATTATAATTCTTGATGCTAGATTATTAAGCGGCCATTTATCGGACTATTGCTACATCTTTGGATACAACAGTTATACTAGGCCATAGGTGGAAGTGCTAATAATGCTGATGTATGAAAAATTAATTCCATTGTGAACTTAGATTTGTGAATTGAATGCAAACTTTGCTCGAGAAACCACATACCACTTCAACGACTTAAACCCCACACACACACACACACACTCCACTCACACACACTCTCTCTCTCTCTCTCTCTCTCTCTCTCTCTCTCTCTCTCTCCCCGAGCAAAAAACTCTTTACGTCGGCGACTCTTCCGAGAACTCCTCTCCCCCTTTAGCTTGAGTTCCTCAGCTGCATCTCACTACCTTCTCAATGGCAATGGCAATTACACCTGCTACCCAGAACTCCTAATTTCACGACCTCAACCCCTCCGTCGACCGAACGAAGTCTCATCACCACCTGTTGCTTCCTTAACCCGCGACATCAGAGGAGAGGAAGAGAGAATTGGACTCGATGCTTCATTGTTTCTATTTTCATTTCTTTTTGGAACTTCATCTCCAACAAGTCATCCTCAAGCCTTGCCACTAGCTCGTTCATTTATCATTCGATATAGAGTAAAAAGATGAATTTGGTTAAGATGGCGTTGATTAGTCGTGTTAGGTATGTCGGATGAAAGTTGATTGCATGTTAAATTATTGCGTAAATTGTTATCTTACAGCCATGGGTAGTGTGAATTCATAGGCTAATCGTCTTGCATGTGCTCAGATTGATGTGAAATGAGGAGGGAATGTAAGGAATGTTCGGTTGAAGAATGTGAAATGAGGTCTTGTTTGACTACTTAATTGTTGTCTCACGGGCAGGAATATATGATTTGATTGTCATATTGGGATCTAACCTCGATGTGAGGTTCAAGGCCTCTAGAGTCGGGGCTAATGGAGTAGTGTACATGGACTAATTGAGGTGAGACTAATTGAGGATGAGGCTAGGGTGTATGGGGAATTCCCTAGGAGTTTGGTGATTAAGAGCTGAAACACTGGTGAGTTTTAGTGGATGTTCGATTAGCCATAATCTTCTTGGCTACCCCTTACGGTGACCATTGTTGTGCTTTTTGATACTTATTACTAGAGGTAATATGAACGATTGAATGATAGATAGTTCAGTTAGTCGCTCAATTAGATGATATACTTGCTGAGTTATATGCTCGTTCCTTATGGACTTCACCATTCTACCTGACATGTATGCTAATCTCCCCCGTGGCCTCGGTTACCACTGTGGTACCCCTTTAAGTTATTTAATCTTCTAGGAGGAGCACGAGACACCTGACTTCCCTTCCATACATTTCTTGAAGCGTGTAATGGTGATGCTGGTAGACATAGGCATGTATGACGTGCTGATTCTCCTCCGTTTTGTGTCCATCTATGCAGTATTATTAGGCTAGCTCTTTGGTCCATTACATTTTTCATTGTTTGGAGTAGATAAGAGGGTAATAGTGATAGTGGTGAGGAGTAGCTGGTGGGAGGGGCTACAGGAGCCGTTGTACAGATAGGCTTTTAAGCAAGGATAGCGCGGCAGTTGCTTTTTGATGTAGCCATGAGATGAAGTTAGGATGTCGACGAAGTACGCCATAAGGAGCCCATACCTTTTTGATCGTCTCTCGGTAGTTAGCTTTCTTTTGATATATATATAAAAAAAGAATTAAACACATCTTATGATATACCACTACTATTTATTGAAAACTGTTGTGAGCCTGGCTATACCCTATAATTTCGGTCGTGCCTACCATTTTCCTTTTTGCATGAATTTGTCTTTCTTTTGGGGCAGTCCATTGCTTATTCTTAGATAGATTAGCTTCTATATGCACCTTTAATTTCTATATTACCAAATTAAAGCATAAAGCGTAGAAGGTAATTTGGTGGTAAGCCTGGACTATCACATTTAATGGTATTAGAGCAGGTCAGTGGAGTGATAAGGTTCCCTAGTGGTTGAAGTGTTTAGTAGGCATGTACATGTTAAAACATACTAGTGCATATGCTTGTGATTGTCAGAGGATAGACATTAGCTTAAGCTACTTGTTAGATAGGAAGTTAGTCAATTACTGCTTAGGTTTGATGATGTTTCTGCTTTGAGAATGTAGTATTGTGCTCGATAGGTGGATTGGATGGTAGGTCAATTGGTAATGACTTATCGATAAGTTTGAATCATTGGAGTTTGATGGTTAGTCCTATATGATTGACGGTGGATATGGAATTGTGATGAATTGATATTTGTGGATTTTAGACTTGAATCCTTGTCCTTTCTTATGGTTTTAGATATCGATTGTTATCAAAAGACCCTGATAATGATTAATGTTCGTAGAAAATCAACAGTGATTGGGAAAGTGTTAGGTTTTAATCTAACCTTGTGCCTTGAAGTTTAGTTATTGGTATTGGATTATGGTCAGTTCGATTATATGGTTTTGATTTTGAATGGATAGCGACTAGACGTAAGTTTACAGAGTAACCTAGGTTGTTGATCCTTACTGATGAATTGGTCGCTTGTGGTAATAGATTAGTCAATTAAGATGAGGATTAATGTGAAATAAGTGATACATGAAGAGCAGGGAGAACGATCATGCATTACATGAGTTTCTTGTATTAAAATACCAAGTTTTGAGTGTGTGTGCATGAGCATATAATGTTTTGTCAGACTTGATAAGCCGTCAGCTTAGTATGAGATGAGATTGACAGAAAACCTACAAACTGTAGTGAAATATATTATGGGACGTGTAGAATGGGACCCTCTTCGTATGTATATGACTTGGGACAACTATAACAACTAGGTTTGATAAAGGCACGAATTGACACTCGGTAGAGAGGTTTGGACAATGAGCGACTTCTAGTAGGCTTATAAGATGGCAATGGGGTCGGGAATGACCCAAGGCATACATTAAAAGGGACGAGTCTAAGTATCGTGCTGAGCCCGGCTTGTTTTCAAAATCTAAAGATGTTTTTTAATTTCTGGTTTCTCAAGTAAAATGATTTGAACTGGAAAGTGTTTACAACATTCAAAATGTTTTCATGAATTTAAACGAAAATAGAATTATTAGACATGACATAGCATTACATTTTGGATGACGAATAGTGACGAGTGGATGAGATGCTATAGATATAAGAAAGGCCGAACGCCTTGTGGATATTAGTGAAAGTTAAGCATTTGTGTTGTGCCTCCATTGTGATCAGAGAGGACTCCTGCTGTGTGATTAGGGTGACCTTAAAATGTGATGAGACCCACAGTATCGTGGTGAGGCTTAAATGTGTGTTATGTTTTAAAGACCATAATCAATAAAATTTCAGGCATGACATGTGGATTTGGCATCGAGAAATGATAGGAATTGAGTGTCATGAGTGGTAACAAATAGTCTACCTAAAGAAATATGATGGACAGTGTGGTCCTAGACGACACCATGAGGACTGGCAAGTGTGAGAAGCGAATGTGTGATATTCATGGCGTAACTGTGAGTGAATAGCATATTGATGTGGCTAAATAGATCAATGAGTATTTCAAACGATAATGACCCCTTGAGTGATTAAGATTGTGGGATGTGGTGATTCCCAAGGAATAGATGACTAGAGTAGGTGAAGTAAGAGTGTGATACGACCACGTTTTTGAATAAAAAGATTGACTTTAGAGGTTCTCGTCTAATAAGAGGGGACAAAGTCTAAGTTTGAGGACGAAACTTTTTAAGGAGGGGAGGATTGTGATGGCCAAAATTTTCATAAGCCGATTAATCATTTTGAGACTTGATTTATAAGAAATTATAATTCATGAGGCTAGATTATTAAGCGGCGATTTAGTGGATTGCGGCTAGATTTTTGGGCGCAACAATTATACCAGAACCATAGGCAGAAGTTCTACTGAAGCTAATGATAAGAAACTAGTTCTGTCGTGAACATAGATTTGCAAATCAAACGCGAACTCTACCTAGGAAACCACCGGCCACTTAAACCACTTAAACCCCCTACCCCAACTATAAAAGCCCTAACACTTATCTCTCCTCTCTATTATCTCATTCCTCACGAAAAAAAAAAAACTCTCCCTTTCACCTTGGCGACTCCACTCGAGAGCTCCTCTCCCCCCTATCGCTTAAGTTCCTTAGTCGTATCTTGCCACCCTCTTGACAATGACGATAGCTGCACCCACCGCCCCGAGCTCTTAATTTTATGACTTTAGCCCCTCCATTGACTGAACAAAGTTTTGTCGCCACCTACTAATTCCTTGATCCATGACTCCTAGGAGAGGAAGAGAGAATTGAGTTCCATCATTGACACCCGATTTTAATCATTTTTTTTTTTGGAATTTTATCCATGGTAAATCCTCTATAGTCTTGCTACTAGACCTATCCCTTTTATCATTCGATATAGAGTAAAAAGATGAATTGGTTACAAGGTCACCGATTAGTCATGCTGGGCGTATCGAATGAAAGTTGATTGCATGTTAAATCTATTGCACAGATTGTTGTCCTACAATAGTGGGTTGTGGAATCTATAGGCTGATAGTCTCGCATGTGCATCATTGGTGTGAAATGAGGAAGGACCGTAAGAAATTTTCGAAAAAAGCATTGGGGCATATGTATGAGGAGTTTGTAGTCGGCAAGTCTTGTGTGCTGCTCAATTGCTATTTCAGGGAGGAGTGAATATACAATCAGAAGTCAATGATTATCAGCACATTGGGATGTAGGCCAATGTAAAGTTCAAGGCCACTAGAGTCGAGGCTGATGGAGTAGTGTACATAGACTAATTAAGTGGTGGGACTAATTGAGGATGAGGCTAGGGTGTACTGGGAATTCACTAGGAGTTCGGTAATTAGAACGATGCATTGACAAGTTTTAGTGGGATGTTCGGTTAGCCATAGTCTTCTCGGCGACTACCTTGCGGTGACCAGTTGTGCTTTGTGATACTTGTTACGAAGGTGATATGAATGATTGAATGATAGATAGTTCTGGTTAGTCGCTTAGATAGATGAATGTACTTGTTGAATATATGCTCATTCCTCTGTGGACTTCACCTTTCCAGTTGATAGGTACGCCGATCTCCCTCGTGGCCCCTAGCTACTAATATGGTACCCCATTTGAGTTACTCAATCTTCTAGGAGGAGCACAGACACCTGAATTCCCTTCCATATGTTTCTAAAGCGTATGATGGTGATACTGGCAGACATAGGCATGTATAAACAGGTGATTCCCTTTGTTTTGGGTCTATCTATGCAATGTTATCGAGCCAATTCTTTGATTCATTACCCATTTCATCATCTAGATAAATCCGAGTGTAGTAGTGATGTGGTGAGGAGTAGTTGGTGTGAGGGGCTAGAAAGTCTTATATAGGTATCTTTTGAGTAGATAGTGCCGGCAACTACTTTGATGTGGCCTTGAGATGATGTCGAGATGTATAGTGGATATGTCATAAGAAACCTGTACCTTTTTGGTCGTCTCCTAGTAGCAAGCCTCAAAGGTTGTACCCTATAGAGCATTGTGCCCTTATTTCCTTTTTCATGCACTTGTCTCTCTTTTAGGGCGCCCCACTACTTATTTTTAGATGGGTTAACTGTGCATGCGCCCTCTAATATCTATATTTCGATTAAAACAAAAAGCATAGAAGGTAATCGGGGGGGCTGATCTAGGCGATCACCTAGTAATACAAAATTTCATTAAAATCCCATACAAATCAAGGCAAATGATTTGTCAAGCTTGTTCTATTATCTTGTCTCACAAGTTGAACTCTGACACATGATTTTTAATTATTTTTTCTTAGAAGAATCTTTAAAAATATAATAAAATTCATAAAATTTGAAAATCAACTTTAAAGCCTTACCATGCCTAAGGAACAATTTGAATAAAAAATATTTTCAAAATATTTCAAATTTTTGGAATTTCTTTTAATTATAAAATAGTCAAGAATAATAAATAACATTGTGACCGAAAATACGGAAACAATAGTCATTAGCATTTTTTTAAATTCCACATTTTGGCACATCTTTAAAATTCAAAATTTGATCAAGAACCTACTTTTTCAGATTTTTTCATTTCGGTCCCTAGGTTTTCAAAACTATCAATTGAGTTTTTCTAGTGCTTTCTCACTTTGAGATAGTTATGACATTTGATCCTTAGACTTTCACTTGCATTTTGATCCAATAAATTTCACAATGAGAAATCGAAAAAAAGGCAAAATTTTTTGCAATTTTATCCTGGGTTTCGAGTAAGGTATATAGTTATTTTCAAGACAAACCCATGCACAATTAGACCTCTACCCCTCGGTTTTTAAGCATCCTGAACATAATGATAGGGTTTTTTTGGTTCGATTTTGCCATATTTGAGCTCATTGAACAATTTGGATATTAGGTCAAAGCTTTAATCGAGGGATTGTTATCCATTTGATTAGCTAAACCCCGAATTTGGTTCCTAGATACTTGATCCTGTCCTATAATCTGACTTAGGTCAATTTTATGATTTTATTGAACATTTGGACAACCAAATTTGACAAAATGAGGAGGCCGGGTCAGACAAGATCCGGGGCTCCCCCAACAAACACTAACTGGAACCATCTTCTTAGCAGTTCATCTTCGTGCGCAGGAAAGGCAGTGTAATGGGAGATTGTGAATAACCAAATGGAGAACCAATTTGTAACACACCACACCTCAATCGTACGCCGACCGATTTGCCATTGACACCCTCATGCTGGCGAACCGTTTGCACCAGTTAACTCCACACTTCCAAAATCGTTTTCCATATGTTACCAATTAATCCACATCTTCTAAACCATGTTGAAGGTTGTTACACGAACTCAAACTCGAGATAATTAACAGTACAGTTATCCTAATCTTTTGGTCGTGGCGATCAAACACAACATACAGGTTTGAGATGGATTGGATTTAATACCAATAAAGTGGTCATTGGCGGGCTCAACCTAGCTCCCTAGATAAGGCTAACTTGTTGTCTAGGCAGCCCTCTATTTTTTCCTTTTTTTTTTTTTGGGCTAAAGGCCAGCCCTCTAGTTGCCAAGTGTATACTTCTATCCTTGAATTCGTTTACTTGTGTAAAATATTTATGAATTTTAGCATACATAAGGTTTTCGGATTATTAAAATTACCCTAATAGGCGAAAACTTGTTTTAGAGATCCAGGGATAGTCCACCCTGAACTTGTCGCCAAAAAACTCAGCACCTCTCTTTGACTGCAGCAAACACCTCTCTTGAACTGTTCCTACTTTTCAGTCATGGCAGAGAGCAACTCCTTCTCTTCGGTTTTTCTTTCAATTCTATGATTTATTTTCTTAAAATTGGCCTAAGTAATTGCCATGTACTAGAAACTCTTTCTTTGAGCAACATATAAAAAAGCCACTGCCGCAGTCTTGTTAGCCAAAATTAAAAAAACTAACGGAGGGATCTTTGAGTGTATATATGGAAAGTTTTCAAGATTGGTTGCACTTTTTTGAAAGTTAGGGATTGATTGCACTTCAAGTCGAATCTTATCTGTCAGAGAAATTATATCCATCTATCCGCACCTCAGTCATGCACAATATCGAAACAACTAAAAATGACACAATGGTTCCCGCACACTCAATCTGATCGGCTTTCGAAACGCTCATATGCGGAACCATTTCTTGGGGTGAATGCGAGAAATGTCCAGATTGAATTTGGGATCTGGACGAGATACTAGCACGGGATTCCCATGTGACATTTTTGGAAATATCCCTAGAGAGAGACATGGATATAGTGTCATTGAATGCTGTTACCTGCTTTTAGAAGAAAGAGATTGGTTAACAAGGTGGCAGTTAGGACCATTAATGCATTGCTCTTCGACAAGTGATTGGATGTCTTGTTTCTTTCTACTAAATGATCTGATAAAAAAGGTATAAAACCGATTCTTTACATGTTATTTATGTGTTGTGACGCCGCGAGACGAAGTCTATTCAAGAAGTACAAATTTAAACTGTACGAGCTTTATTCCCCTCTCACATTTCCTCCATCTTATTGATGGGTCATTGTTATTGGCCGTACATAAGTTATGGAGTAAATTCATGTTTATGTTGAGTAAAGTATGGTGCGGAGTGCTGTTTACAATCACTGATCCACCAATCAGCAGTATGATCGAAAGAAATTTCTACTCATAAAGGATGATTATCAGTGAAATCATTTATACAAGGCAAACCGAGCTCCTTTATCTTTGAGAGATCTCAATGCTATTAACTATCTGTCCTATTATATATTTTACAAACTATTTACAAAGGAGGCTATTTCATTCATTTATGTTACAACAATTTTTTTCAATATAATGATTCAAATATTTCATAAGGCAGTTTTGCTTATGTCATAATAAGGGAACATTATCATTTGAAATCAATCATCGAAACCGCATAACTTCTCTACAGTGGGTCATAGCATACTTATATAAAAAAAAAGAGTTGTTTATAGATTTTCTCAAATAAAGATTGAGATTAAATGATGATCAGAATTATCTTAAAACAAGTGAACGAGGTCTAAAGCGGGTGACTAGTAAATTTATTTAGTCCCATGCCTAGTCTAAAATATTAACCTAAGCCGACTACAAAGTAAAAACATCAGTCGCCTGTGGTGCTTAGTTCACCTTAGAAATTGAGCGAAGATGACAAGTTTTTGCCACCGTAGACTTAACAAATGCGACGGATAGGGTCACCTTTTGAGCAAGATTCAATCTTATTTTGTTTCGCCTTCGACTTCAAAAGCGACAAAAGTTATTTGAAATAGATGTAGGGAAAAATTCCAAAAAAGAGCCCCAATGTGTATCATTTTTCAAATAAGAGTGAAATGGTTCTTTATTTCAAATAAACGTTTGACTAGCACGGCAGTTTCAAATAAAGGCCTCACAATGGCTATGACATTTCAAATAAGGGCATAACCTCGTTGACCAACTGACCGGGCAAATATTCCCCGGCCCGTTAAGAGCTTTTCGTTAAAATACAATTTAAACCTAAATTTTAGTTAAATTAAACTAAAAAAAATAGAAATACAAGGCAGGAGGGCTGCCCGCACCTCTTACATATGCCATGCTGACCAAAGGTGAGGGCTAGCAAGCCCTAACGAGGAGTAGGAATGAGGGCCTCTGGTCTTAGGGCAGTGACCATAGGAGGGAGGCTTGTTTGTTTTAGTTAAAAAAAAAAATTAAAAAAGAAAAACAAAGGAAAAAACTAAGAAAAAAAATAAAATGATGGAAATGCCCTGAACAAACGGACCCTGCTCCTTTTTTAGATCGTGTCACAACGTTCATCTTTAGATGACATGACCCATTCAGGTCCTTATTTGAACATAATTGTCCACTTTAGACTTATATGAGATAAATCGAGCGGTCATTATCAGACTCTTTATTTAAAACAAAAGTCCCGCTTTAACCTTATTTGAGGAAATGAGGGATACTTCTAGATGCTCTATCGTGAACACCTATATTCCTCACTATTTTGTAATCCTCTCCCCTCTAGGAACAAAATTCACAAAACAGTACCTGCTCTGAATCTAAATCAAATGTCGAAGCACAGAAAAACCACACGGCACGACCGCGTGTACGAACAGGATGTCACGCCAAGATCACATAGCCGACACAACACAGAACATTAGGAGTAGGCCAACTCTATGAGCTTCGCTCCAATTATCAACCAAGCACTCACAACTTCCTCTAAAACGGCCCAATCGGAAGGTCGGAAAAAACTCGGGATTCTGACCAACTGCCACACGTGATCTAGTTTCACCACACCACTCCCTTCTCACGGTATTACAACCCCCATAACCCACATGAGCTAAACAACACAACACGTAAACCCCTAAACAAAGAGCATTGTTGGAGATAGCTGTTTCGGAGAATCCTTACGTGCGATCAACCAGTATTGATATCACATCGTGGTTTAGGAATTGATCTTCTTCCAATAAAATTTATTTCGTTGGAATTACGTCAAGGCAACCGAATCGAGATCTGGCATGGGCGAGT
>JAGVVM010001189.1:30000-31731 GCA_019149425.1 Psidium friedrichsthalianum | reverse complement strand
TTCCTCTCCCCTCCCCCCCGCCCCCGCCCTCCCTCCTGCCCACTCCTCGCCCCTGTTCCCCCTCCACCCCCCCCCCTCCTTCCCCCCCCCCCCCCCCGCTTCTCCCCCCCCGTGCTGGCAGTTCCCCTCACCCCCCTATCCCCTCTTGCTCAATGTCATCCCCCCCCCCCCCCCCCTCCCCCCCCCCCCCCCCCGTACCGCCACTTGAGATCCATCATAAATCGATTTTCTTCCCTATGAGTTCGAGTCTCAATAAGAATTGGAGTTCTTATTGTTTGTTCATATGTTATGATATGAATATACCACATCAATTCGTTATGTATGGATGATCCGATTCCTTGATACAGAGCCATTCCAATAGACTTATTGTAGGGTCCCATGGCGTGCATCCAGTAGGAATTGAACCATACGAATCGCCAATTATGAGTTGGGCGCTTTAACCATTCTAGCCATGGAGGCTTAGCGGGGATCCTCGTACATGGTGAATAACCAAATTCAATTTGAAATAAATCTTTAGGAGAAATCAATGCAATTTAGGAGAAATCAATGAAAGGACATCAATTCAAATCCTGGATTTTCGAATTGAGAGAGATATTGAGAGAGATCAAGAATTCTCACTATTTCTTAGATTCAGGACCCAATTCAATTCCGTGGGATCTTTCATTCACATTTTTTTCCACCAAGAACGTTTTATAAAACTCTTGGACCCCCGAATTTGGAGTATCCTACTTTCACGCAATTCACAGGGTTCAACAAGCAATCGATATTTCACTATCAAGGGTGTAGTACTATTTGTAGTAGCGGTCCTTATATATCGTATTAACAATCGAAATATGGTCGAAAGAAAAAATCTCTATTTGACAGGGCTTCTTCCTATACCTATGAATTCCATTGGACCCAGAAATGATACATTGGAAGAATCTTTTGGGTCTTCCAATCTCAATAGGTTGATTGTTTCGCTCCTCTATCTTCCAAAAGGAAAAAAGATCTCTGAGAGCTGTTTCCTGGATCCGAAAGAGAGTACTTGGGTTCTCCCAATAACGAAAAAGTGTATCATGCCTGAATCTAACTGGGGTTCGCGGTGGTGGAGGAACTGGATCGGAAAAAAGAGGGATTCTAGTTGTAAGATATCTAATGAAACCGTCGCTGGAATTGAGATCTCATTCAAAGAGAAAGATATCAAATATCTGGAGTTTCTTTTTGTATATTATATGGATGATCCGATCTGCAAGGACCATGATTGGGAATTTTTTTTTCGTCTTTCTCCGAGTAAGAGGCGAAACATAATTAACTTGAATTCGCGACAGCTATTCGAAATCTTAGTTAAAGACTGGATTTGTTATCTCATGTTTGCTTTTCGTGAAAAAATACCAATTGAAGTGGAGGGTTTCTTCAAACAACAAGGAGCTGGGTCAACTATTCAATCAAATGATATTGAGCATATTTCCCATCTCTTCTCGAGAAACAAGTGGGCTATTTCTTTGCAAAATTGTGCTCAATTGCATATGTGGCAATTCCGCCAAGATCTCTTCGTTAGTTGGGGGAAGAATCCGCCCGAATCGGATTTTTTGAGGAACATATCGAGAGAGAATTGGATTTGGTTAGACAATGTGTGGTTGGTAAACAAGGATCGGTTTTTTAGCAAGGTACGGAATGTATCGTCAAATATTCAATATGATTCTACAAGATCTAGTTTCGTTCAAGTAACGGATTCTAGCCAATTGAAAGGAT
>JAGVVM010001189.1:0-22500 GCA_019149425.1 Psidium friedrichsthalianum | reverse complement strand
GGTGGACTCTTCTCTCAACTTCTTTAGAACCGGAAACGGGGGAGAGCAAAAAAGGATGAAAGAGGAGTTGCCTCCGTCCTTCCTTCGATGGAGGCTGAATCTTCTAGACCCCTATGCGCAAGAAGAAGAGAACTATAGGCTGATCCCTCCAGAGTTGGTTATTGGGAAAGACCTAAGGTCAAGACCTCAATGAAGAAAAACCAGTTACGATTTTTTAGTGTAGAACAGAGGCTCACATCCGATTTCGAAAGAGCGGTATCAATAACAATAGGTATAAAAACGGATCCGTCCGGAAAACTCTGATAGGTCTACTTTTCCCGGCCTGCTCTTCTTGGCTGAGGGGCTCTCCTTCTTAGAGTGAGGTCTAGGTCCTCACCCCATGGTAAGGAAGATTGAAATCTACAACAGGTGGTCAGCCGCTCACAAAAGAAAAAAGAGGCCTGGAAGCTCTTAAGTTGGAGCTCAGAATATCCAAAGTCAGAGCATCTAAAAGATCAGCGTCCTCCCCGGTTCTTTAAAATAAATAAATGGGGGGACGGGTCAGACTATTCAGGAAATAAAGCTCTTCTTCGTCTTTTCGAAACATTAAGTTAAGTGTCGGACGGACTAAAGAACCATTTTATAAAAGTTTTCTTTTTGAAGCGTCTGATTCTCACGTCAAGATGAAGTGAAGCAAGAACCGCGAATGACAGGATGAGACTGAGTTGACTAAGCAAGAATCGCAGAAATTTTCCCTTTCGTGGAAAATGGGCGGGAAGTATGAAACACTTAAGCTTCTCAAAAACAAAAAGTCAGCGTGTATGTTGGTTGTGTTGCCAGTCTTTGACTTTCTTTTAGGCTGGCTCTTCTCTATCCAGAGTAGAACGGCATTGGTCTTCCCTTTTAGAGCTCGACCTGCCAAAATCAAACCAGAATTATAAGATTGGGCTTCCCTATACCTATCATAATGTTTAGATTAATCAGTTTCTTAACCTGAACTGAAGGGCTTTCCCTAGATAGAACTAACTAAATCATTGGGGGATCCTGGATATCCTATTTCCTATTTAATAGGAAATAGTAAGGGAAGCTCGGTGAAAGGTAGGATGATATTGTCACCGCTTCGGTTTTCCTTGTCCCTTCAACCTTTTCGTTGCGGGTTTCAATCACTTCTTTTATCTTCCTTGAAAACAAAAAAATAGGTTCTCCTTTTTTTTCTTGTTAGGGGGCTTCTTTGCCAATAGGTTACTCTTGTCTCCTGCGTCTGTGGTACCAATCGGTTCAGCAAGACTCGCACCCGACTCGGGCCCATACCCTTCGGTAGCAAAAGTGGTGTTCTCAGGTACTTACTGATTAAGCTACAGAAGTTGGATTCGCGTCCAGTTCAAGCTCTCTTTCCTATCTTCGATTTCAGATGGTTAGGAAACAGCATCTGATGAGGCCAAAGAAAGTTTGATCAGATACTGACTCAGCCTACGCGAAAGCGGGTGGATCATCTATTGAAAAAAGATGAAGCTATAGCAGGATTTCCCGGCAACATCTGATGGAACGGCAGGAACTCAAACTCAGTGCCCCCACCACTTCAAGAAAAGGAATAGAAATCAGTGCCATTTCCCATGGACTATTCTTTTAGTGACTTTTCTGCTGACTCTGATTATTGACTTCAGGAAAGAGTGCCGAGTCAAGTACCGTGCGCACTGACTTTCTTTTTTAGTTATAGAATATTCTCCTTCCTCTTCTTACTCTTCCTATCTAGCTGGCTTCTATGATTGATAGGGGAAAGTCTTCCATATTCCTCTTATCTTTCTCTTTATCTAAGGCTGATCTGGCTGCAGAATGGAATTGGGTAAAGAACGAAGTGAAGGAGGCGACCTTCTGGCCACGAAGAAAAGAGGACCACTATCTTGGGTCCATTCCGTCAGGTTCTCGCATCCTGAGTCCTCCTCCTCTCGGCATTTTGACCGATGCGATGGGGAGACCCGCGGGAGGGAAGTGGCTTAGCTTGAAGTACTTATCCAGGGCGGGCATAAAAATTCCACAGACACAGACAGAATAGCTCCATCCTGGCTATGCCGAGTGGAACTTCCATAGCTGAGACGTAGATGTAAGGGTCTCGTCATTGCTAAAGTCAGTCGTATCCGCTTGTGGGAGAGAACTGGGTTTGAATCGGCTCATGAAAATGCCTAGAGCACAGAAACCGCCCGACAACGCCCATTTCAAGGTCTGCTCTTCGGAAAGAAGAAATCGGGGACTTGAGCGGCATGGCTCCGCTTGGATGTCGGTCTCTTTCCGCCTTAGTGATAGATCTTAGCCTCAAAGGGAGTTCTCTTGAAAGGGCTAAGTCAAGACTGAAGATGGTTGTGTAAAAGAGCAACGAAGCCAAGGAAGATCGAGCCCCGAGCGGCTCCTGGGTATAGCCATCCATTTCTGAAAAAAGTATCCTGCTGCTCGGTCCGGAATCTTTATGCGGAACTGATAGATCAGCCTATGCCTGTTTATAAGTCTATGTTCGTGCCGAAGCCTCTAAGAGATCCTATGCTGTCTTGTAGTTGTTCGCTGCGGGTAATGCTTTTCAAGACTGCTAGGGGTCGGGAGCCTAGAGGCCTTGGTCCGAGTAGATGAAGTGCATGAAGACGAAGTGCTATTGGATTCTGATATGGCTGCTAAACAACTCTTATCTGCTTATTCGTCAGTATGCTTAGTCTTTCTTGTCCTTTCTAGTTTGCCTGAATCTATCTTCCCTCCATCTCAATGGAGTTCATAACATCAGCTTAAGGCAGACAAGGGAGCTTCAGGGAATTCCAGTTCGGAAAAAAAAGAATTCCTCCCTAGAATTCAATGTGTTAAGGATAGTAGGAATGCTACCCGTTCAGAGTGAATCCATTCACAAATAAAGTATTTAGTAGTAGGTCGCCAATGCCCTTTTTTTTTAAGGAATTTTTCCTTCCCAGCGAAAAAAGGCAGTCAATTAGTCTTATCCATTCCCCTTCTCCTGCTATTGGCTATTTCTTTTATTGCTACTGGTAGCATTAGCACTACCGTCGCTTCTGATCTCTCTGCTATCACCCCATTTGATAGAAAAAACTTTCATTGGCCTTCAGGAGTGGTAGACGCGGAGCCTTTTGAAGCAAATTATCAAGCAGCTCCAACTCTTTCTGTGGCATTTGTCCTGTCTTTCATCCCTTTTCGTGTACTTATCTTTATTTGTCGAGTCTGACACTAGGAAGAGTCGATAGAAAACTCTTCCTTGGTACGAGGGGAATTGGGGATTGAAAATATCTAGGTACCAAGGGCCGATGAAAGCCTTTCCAAAGGAATTAGGTTAAGTTGCCTACATGGCTTATTGATGGAGTGAAATTCATGTGCAGCTGATTCAATAACAGTAGCAGCCTTTATTCTGTTCAAAGCGCTTACTGATTCAATTGCTAGTGGTGGTTTACTCTTGATTCACTGGACTAGGCTAGAGTTTTATACTATTACTTCTTCCTTTGTTTTGTCACGACTTGGACTCGAACCACCGCCCCGTACCACCTTGTCTTAGCTTCAAGTTGTTTTCTAACCTTCGTTTATTCGCTTGGTTAGATCTTCCTTTCCTATTATGTGAGTAATAGTGATCTCGTCTGTCTTACGGTGTTTATGAATTGGCACTTGCCTTGGGCTTTCACTCCGCCTCGTCATCACTATCCTTTCTGGTCTATAGCCCATATTGAATGAATGAAACGATCCCAGCCCAGCACGGTCTGAAAAGCGTAAACAAGCCAAGCTGTTTGTTAATCACTGGACCAAGGGGACGCAACCTGAACCTCCAACCCTATCTCCTAGCTATCGTCTAAGGTCCTTGGTTACTAATCTCCTCTTCTTAGCCCCTTATACTCCTCCGTCCCTGACCTTCTCAAGCCTTACCATAACAGCACCCTCTTACCTTCACAATAAAAAACAGGGTTTAATCAAAAAGACCGGGAAGTGTGATGTGAAATAAATGGATTGAAAAAAGACTCGATCAATCGAGAACAGGTTTTAATGAAATTGCACATAAGAGAGAAAACTCTTCCCATTTTGATTGCTGTCTTCCGAGTGAGAAACCATTTTCATCATTTTACAAATATAGAAGAATGAACAAAAACCAATTCCATTAGAAATCAATACGAATTGCCTTATTCAAGGCTCTCCAACTCGCTCATACATAGTTGGCTATGATCTTTGGCTCGCTCTTTCCTCTTCCGGTTCAATATATCTTATAGTAACGAGTAGATCAAGTTTTCCGATTGGGGTTGGGTCTTGCCTTTCTCCATGCATTCATAGCGTTCGTTGTTTTGTACAACTCGGTCGAGCCTTAGACGGGGCGTTAAACAACTAGAACCCCCTTATACAGCTCCAGGTTGTGGTGATCCCTGCCTTTCTTTATCCATAAGAGAGAAGCGCATCCGCCCCTCGTTCACTAGGGTATCCTAAATCCATAATCGCATCTCTCATGGCCATGCGGTAGTAGCCGGACCTGAACCTAGCCTTGAGGCTGATCGCAGGGCATGCCTAAATTTCCGCTAAAGCTAATCCCGTTCCATAAGATGATGATCGTAGTCCTTCCTTTTCTAAAACTATTCTTATCCTTTGGTCAGGCAAGTTAGAGGCTCCCTTCCGTTGGATTGGGCTTGTCAGCGTATGGCCTCTGGCGGCTTAACGCCTCTGTTGGCTAGCTAGTCGTCTTGCTTCGCTTCCGTCGGTGAACAATGATTATTGCCTTTGTTTTGGGACTCGAGTGAGCGAGTAGGTTAGGCATTCGAGTAGCAACCGTCCTTAGGTAAAACCTTATTTCGCCGGGCTATGCACCTCTATGGGTGGAGTCAAGTTCAATGCGCATCATCCCACCCAGAGGCAAGAGGATGCACATGAACAGAAGCCCAAGGCCGTCTATGGGTAATTCCTCGCTGGCGGATCGCCTTTCGCCGGGTATTCACTCCTAAATCATTGAAGCGGAAGAAGCATAAGAGGTTAGGATTCACTAGCGCAGGAGAGATAGTTAGCACTACCTTGGGTACGAAACTACGCTATCGAAAAGCAAGGAGAAAGAATAGGATAATCTAGGGGTAGGGTACGATGTAGTTGCCGAAAAGAGCTTCTTAGCCAATGGAAGACTCACTAAGGCTGTTTAAGTTAGAGTTCTCGGGTCAGCTCCCGGGGAAGAGCTAGCCCAGCAGAAGCAAGACTGACACCGGAAACTCCGCATCTCTGACTTAAGGGGCTAATTAGCCATATCGGAGACTACCCGGAAACTCCGCATCTCTGACTTGAAAGAGTCAATTGCCCATCCCCCATAGTCTTGGATTCCGCTGTCCCTTTGCGCTGTGACTAGGCCCCCTTTCCGCTTCACGCAATAGCACGCTCCGAAGCAAACGAGCTTCGCCGGTAGTAGCCTCCTGAATTAGTCGAGTAGCTTCTTTCCGGCAAAGCTTACCAATCCTACACTCCTTTCTCCTATTCTTTGTCTGGTGGAGCTATTCCCAGACAGCCTGAGAGCTGAGTGAGGACCTTATTTGATTTGAGATGCTCTTTTCCTTCCAAAGCGAAATAATCACTCCTGTAGCTTATTGCGCTCGATCTACATCCTACCTAACTCGATCTTGCTCTTCCTCTTACACACAGAAGGTTTTTGCTCTCGTATTGCGGGTTTTCCACTTCGTTCAGTTACATTAGGGCTTTACCCAACTCTATCTTGGTGATGAAGTTCCGCTGTTTTTGGTGTGAAATGAGCTTATTCTAGGATAGGAGGTCTTGTCGGTATGGAACCTACCTTTCCGGAGTGAAGGATTGTCATCCTATAGCCGAGTTTTTTTATTTTTGTTTAGAGTCGAGTGATCAAGCTTACGATTCTGCCGTTAGTGAGAAGCAAGTAAACTCTATAGCCCTAAACTAAAGGAGCAGGTCAAGTTCGTTCAGCTTGAGGGAGAAATTACATGGCTGAACTGCCAGTCCATCAAATATCGTAGTTTATCCTTAAGAGCAAGAGGTTCCTTGTGTGAAACTTATATTAGGCAAAATCAAGGTTGCCAACTCGGCATTCCTCCCATCTAGGGTCCGCTTGTTCAATAACCTCTGATGGCATTCGCACAATAGTTTTCCCATCTAGAATTTCTGGTTCCAAATACTGCAGTTACAATTTTGTTGCCTTAGCGCCATCTTTCAAGAGGTTAGCCCAATAAAATGACCCCTATTAGATTGTGGTTTAGTGGGCTGCTCTACATTAATCGCAGGCGTAGATTTAGGATCTGATGGACCAGAGTTAACCAGCACATTAGCAGGGTTGGGTTTACTTACCCAAGGAAGTGTTGAACACGCGCCCATTTTACAGCAGATGGAGCAGCAACCATGGAAGCCTTCCTTGATGAAGCAGGGGGCGAGATCCTTCATCCTCAGTTACTTCCCGAGCAGACAACAGATAGGAAGGACGACGGCCTCTACCTCCTCTCGACAATCGACCACCTGATCTACCCCTGCCCCTACGAGAATCAGAGAAGGGATCTTGGTTTATCCCTCTCAGCTCATCAATCTCTTTCCTAGGCCTGTTCCAGGTGTGTGCCCGGAAGCTCTTGTTCCGATGCTTTGTTGTCGGCCTTACGAGGGAAAATTTGTTGGTCTCGCGTATAAAAGATAACGGCTGCATTTAGGTTATATCTTTATATAAGAAACCTTGCTGCTATGCTAAAAAAGCAACAATTGAAGTTCTAAAATTACATGTTCTTAGATTATAAAAAATTAATTTAATATAAAAAGAGAAGCAAGTGTATAGAACTTCTTCGAGGCGGTTCCTTCGGCCGGCCGCCTTTGACAGGAAGGCTCTTTCCATTCCTTGAAGTAGCGAGGCTCGTTGAAGCAGACCTAGGCAGAAGGAAAGGAGGTCGTTCGTTCGAGAATAGGAGTCGTTTCCTGTTAACAACGGAAAGCGGATCAGTTGAGTGGCAAGCCAGCTGATAGGGCCACGAAGCACCCAACGAATGGAGGACTGGAACGGCTTTAATCATATGCTTAACACAGCCAGTTCGAAAACGAGCTAGTCGCCTTACTTCGAGAACGAACTATTTACTTAACCCGGACGGTTCTTTGCTCAACACTGACTGCTCGTTGCTTTACACGAACAGTTCCCCAATCCTCATTCGCCCCCCTACGTGCTCTCTTTCGAGGACCTGAACCTGAACCCGCCCCTCATTTAGCATGAAGCTTGCTGGCGGCATCGATGACGGTGTCGGCGGAGTTCTCAGGTACCAACTCAACTCCACAAAGTGCTTTTACACCTGGCCTATCTTTTGCACTGGAAGGGACCTATCGTGACCCTAAAACTGAAGACCCCATAAACTCGCGATTGAAAAAAAAAACGAAATCGGGATGAGCTAAGCTCACAAAAACCAAAAGAGAAAGATGCGATGCGAGAGTTCACGAATGACCGATCGATACAGTACGAGAGCTTCCACGGAATTTATATCAAAAGAAATCTCTTTAGGAAAGCAAGTCCCGTCGAGTTAGCCGTTGGAGGAAAGGCATGACTTAAGAGGAGAGCGAGTGACTTTCAGGCGAGATGGTTCAATAGTCGATTAGATAAAGGCCGTTCCTACTTCCAACGAGGAGAAGAAAGTCGTCAATAAATAGCGTAAATGTAAATAAGGAAGTGGCTTTTCTTGTTCATGACTCCGCTCCTATTGAATAGAATTAGGAAGAAGGGCCGCTAGTCATTCTTTTCAGAATCCGAAGTCGAATCTTTTCTTTTCCTTGCTTATTCGTCAAGATTTTCTTTGTGTTCCGTGTACCGCACCGAAGCTGTGGACCTATGCGAAGCAAGCGGGTAGAAGATTCTTTAATATGAGATCTTCTACCCGCTTGCTTCGCATAGGCTCCACAAGCTTCGGTGCGGTACACGGAACACAAAGAAAATCTTGACGAATAAGCAAGGAAAAGAAAAGATTCGACTTCGGATTCTGAAAAGAATGACTAGCGGCCCTTCTTCCTAATTCTATTCAATAGGAGCGGAGTCATGAACAAGAAAAGCCACTTCCTTATTTACATTTACGCTATTTATTGACGACTTTCTTCTCCTCGTTGGAAGTAGGAACGGCCTTTATCTAATCGACTATTGAACCATCTCGCCTGAAAGTCACTCGCTCTCCTCTTAAGTCATGCCTTTCCTCCAACGGCTAACTCGACGGGACTTGCTTTCCTAAAGAGATTTCTTTTGATATAAATTCCGTGGAAGCTCTCGTACTGTATCGATCGGTCATTCGTGAACTCTCGCATCGCATCTTTCTCTTTTGGTTTTTGTGAGCTTAGCTCATCCCGATTTCGTTTTTTTTTTCAATCGCGAGTTTATGGGGTCTTCAGTTTTAGGGTCACGATAGGTCCCTTCCAGTGCAAAAGATAGGCCAGGTGTAAAAGCACTTTGTGGAGTTGAGTTGGTACCTGAGAACTCCGCCGACACCGTCATCGATGCCGCCAGCAAGCTTCATGCTAAATGAGGGGCGGGTTCAGGTTCAGGTCCTCGAAAGAGAGCACGTAGGGGGGCGAATGAGGATTGGGGAACTGTTCGTGTAAAGCAACGAGCAGTCAGTGTTGAGCAAAGAACCGTCCGGGTTAAGTAAATAGTTCGTTCTCGAAGTAAGGCGACTAGCTCGTTTTCGAACTGGCTGTGTTAAGCATATGATTAAAGCCGTTCCAGTCCTCCATTCGTTGGGTGCTTCGTGGCCCTATCAGCTGGCTTGCCACTCAACTGATCCGCTTTCCGTTGTTAACAGGAAACGACTCCTATTCTCGAACGAACGACCTCCTTTCCTTCTGCCTAGGTCTGCTTCAACGAGCCTCGCTACTTCAAGGAATGGAAAGAGCCTTCCTGTCAAAGGCGGCCGGCCGAAGGAACCGCCTCGAAGAAGTTCTATACACTTGCTTCTCTTTTTATATTAAATTAATTTTTTATAATCTAAGAACATGTAATTTTAGAACTTCAATTGTTGCTTTTTTAGCATAGCAGCAAGGTTTCTTATATAAAGATATAACCTAAATGCAGCCGTTATCTTTTATACGCGAGACCAACAAATTTTCCCTCGTAAGGCCGACAACAAAGCATCGGAACAAGAGCTTCCGGGCACACACCTGGAACAGGCCTAGGAAAGAGATTGATGAGCTGAGAGGGATAAACCAAGATCCCTTCTCTGATTCTCGTAGGGGCAGGGGTAGATCAGGTGGTCGATTGTCGAGAGGAGGTAGAGGCCGTCGTCCTTCCTATCTGTTGTCTGCTCGGGAAGTAACTGAGGATGAAGGATCTCGCCCCCCTGCTTCATCAAGGAAGGCTTCCATGGTTGCTGCTCCATCTGCTGTAAAATGGGCGCGTGTTCAACACTTCCTTGGGTAAGTAAACCCAACCCTGCTAATGTGCTGGTTAACTCTGGTCCATCAGATCCTAAATCTACGCCTGCGATTAATGTAGAGCAGCCCACTAAACCACAATCTAATAGGGGTCATTTTATTGGGCTAACCTCTTGAAAGATGGCGCTAAGGCAACAAAATTGTAACTGCAGTATTTGGAACCAGAAATTCTAGATGGGAAAACTATTGTGCGAATGCCATCAGAGGTTATTGAACAAGCGGACCCTAGATGGGAGGAATGCCGAGTTGGCAACCTTGATTTTGCCTAATATAAGTTTCACACAAGGAACCTCTTGCTCTTAAGGATAAACTACGATATTTGATGGACTGGCAGTTCAGCCATGTAATTTCTCCCTCAAGCTGAACGAACTTGACCTGCTCCTTTAGTTTAGGGCTATAGAGTTTACTTGCTTCTCACTAACGGCAGAATCGTAAGCTTGATCACTCGACTCTAAACAAAAATAAAAAAACTCGGCTATAGGATGACAATCCTTCACTCCGGAAAGGTAGGTTCCATACCGACAAGACCTCCTATCCTAGAATAAGCTCATTTCACACCAAAAACAGCGGAACTTCATCACCAAGATAGAGTTGGGTAAAGCCCTAATGTAACTGAACGAAGTGGAAAACCCGCAATACGAGAGCAAAAACCTTCTGTGTGTAAGAGGAAGAGCAAGATCGAGTTAGGTAGGATGTAGATCGAGCGCAATAAGCTACAGGAGTGATTATTTCGCTTTGGAAGGAAAAGAGCATCTCAAATCAAATAAGGTCCTCACTCAGCTCTCAGGCTGTCTGGGAATAGCTCCACCAGACAAAGAATAGGAGAAAGGAGTGTAGGATTGGTAAGCTTTGCCGGAAAGAAGCTACTCGACTAATTCAGGAGGCTACTACCGGCGAAGCTCGTTTGCTTCGGAGCGTGCTATTGCGTGAAGCGGAAAGGGGGCCTAGTCACAGCGCAAAGGGACAGCGGAATCCAAGACTATGGGGGATGGGCAATTGACTCTTTCAAGTCAGAGATGCGGAGTTTCCGGGTAGTCTCCGATATGGCTAATTAGCCCCTTAAGTCAGAGATGCGGAGTTTCCGGTGTCAGTCTTGCTTCTGCTGGGCTAGCTCTTCCCCGGGAGCTGACCCGAGAACTCTAACTTAAACAGCCTTAGTGAGTCTTCCATTGGCTAAGAAGCTCTTTTCGGCAACTACATCGTACCCTACCCCTAGATTATCCTATTCTTTCTCCTTGCTTTTCGATAGCGTAGTTTCGTACCCAAGGTAGTGCTAACTATCTCTCCTGCGCTAGTGAATCCTAACCTCTTATGCTTCTTCCGCTTCAATGATTTAGGAGTGAATACCCGGCGAAAGGCGATCCGCCAGCGAGGAATTACCCATAGACGGCCTTGGGCTTCTGTTCATGTGCATCCTCTTGCCTCTGGGTGGGATGATGCGCATTGAACTTGACTCCACCCATAGAGGTGCATAGCCCGGCGAAATAAGGTTTTACCTAAGGACGGTTGCTACTCGAATGCCTAACCTACTCGCTCACTCGAGTCCCAAAACAAAGGCAATAATCATTGTTCACCGACGGAAGCGAAGCAAGACGACTAGCTAGCCAACAGAGGCGTTAAGCCGCCAGAGGCCATACGCTGACAAGCCCAATCCAACGGAAGGGAGCCTCTAACTTGCCTGACCAAAGGATAAGAATAGTTTTAGAAAAGGAAGGACTACGATCATCATCTTATGGAACGGGATTAGCTTTAGCGGAAATTTAGGCATGCCCTGCGATCAGCCTCAAGGCTAGGTTCAGGTCCGGCTACTACCGCATGGCCATGAGAGATGCGATTATGGATTTAGGATACCCTAGTGAACGAGGGGCGGATGCGCTTCTCTCTTATGGATAAAGAAAGGCAGGGATCACCACAACCTGGAGCTGTATAAGGGGGTTCTAGTTGTTTAACGCCCCGTCTAAGGCTCGACCGAGTTGTACAAAACAACGAACGCTATGAATGCATGGAGAAAGGCAAGACCCAACCCCAATCGGAAAACTTGATCTACTCGTTACTATAAGATATATTGAACCGGAAGAGGAAAGAGCGAGCCAAAGATCATAGCCAACTATGTATGAGCGAGTTGGAGAGCCTTGAATAAGGCAATTCGTATTGATTTCTAATGGAATTGGTTTTTGTTCATTCTTCTATATTTGTAAAATGATGAAAATGGTTTCTCACTCGGAAGACAGCAATCAAAATGGGAAGAGTTTTCTCTCTTATGTGCAATTTCATTAAAACCTGTTCTCGATTGATCGAGTCTTTTTTCAATCCATTTATTTCACATCACACTTCCCGGTCTTTTTGATTAAACCCTGTTTTTTATTGTGAAGGTAAGAGGGTGCTGTTATGGTAAGGCTTGAGAAGGTCAGGGACGGAGGAGTATAAGGGGCTAAGAAGAGGAGATTAGTAACCAAGGACCTTAGACGATAGCTAGGAGATAGGGTTGGAGGTTCAGGTTGCGTCCCCTTGGTCCAGTGATTAACAAACAGCTTGGCTTGTTTACGCTTTTCAGACCGTGCTGGGCTGGGATCGTTTCATTCATTCAATATGGGCTATAGACCAGAAAGGATAGTGATGACGAGGCGGAGTGAAAGCCCAAGGCAAGTGCCAATTCATAAACACCGTAAGACAGACGAGATCACTATTACTCACATAATAGGAAAGGAAGATCTAACCAAGCGAATAAACGAAGGTTAGAAAACAACTTGAAGCTAAGACAAGGTGGTACGGGGCGGTGGTTCGAGTCCAAGTCGTGACAAAACAAAGGAAGAAGTAATAGTATAAAACTCTAGCCTAGTCCAGTGAATCAAGAGTAAACCACCACTAGCAATTGAATCAGTAAGCGCTTTGAACAGAATAAAGGCTGCTACTGTTATTGAATCAGCTGCACATGAATTTCACTCCATCAATAAGCCATGTAGGCAACTTAACCTAATTCCTTTGGAAAGGCTTTCATCGGCCCTTGGTACCTAGATATTTTCAATCCCCAATTCCCCTCGTACCAAGGAAGAGTTTTCTATCGACTCTTCCTAGTGTCAGACTCGACAAATAAAGATAAGTACACGAAAAGGGATGAAAGACAGGACAAATGCCACAGAAAGAGTTGGAGCTGCTTGATAATTTGCTTCAAAAGGCTCCGCGTCTACCACTCCTGAAGGCCAATGAAAGTTTTTTCTATCAAATGGGGTGATAGCAGAGAGATCAGAAGCGACGGTAGTGCTAATGCTACCAGTAGCAATAAAAGAAATAGCCAATAGCAGGAGAAGGGGAATGGATAAGACTAATTGACTGCCTTTTTTCGCTGGGAAGGAAAAATTCCTTAAAAAAAAAGGGCATTGGCGACCTACTACTAAATACTTTATTTGTGAATGGATTCACTCTGAACGGGTAGCATTCCTACTATCCTTAACACATTGAATTCTAGGGAGGAATTCTTTTTTTTCCGAACTGGAATTCCCTGAAGCTCCCTTGTCTGCCTTAAGCTGATGTTATGAACTCCATTGAGATGGAGGGAAGATAGATTCAGGCAAACTAGAAAGGACAAGAAAGACTAAGCATACTGACGAATAAGCAGATAAGAGTTGTTTAGCAGCCATATCAGAATCCAATAGCACTTCGTCTTCATGCACTTCATCTACTCGGACCAAGGCCTCTAGGCTCCCGACCCCTAGCAGTCTTGAAAAGCATTACCCGCAGCGAACAACTACAAGACAGCATAGGATCTCTTAGAGGCTTCGGCACGAACATAGACTTATAAACAGGCATAGGCTGATCTATCAGTTCCGCATAAAGATTCCGGACCGAGCAGCAGGATACTTTTTTCAGAAATGGATGGCTATACCCAGGAGCCGCTCGGGGCTCGATCTTCCTTGGCTTCGTTGCTCTTTTACACAACCATCTTCAGTCTTGACTTAGCCCTTTCAAGAGAACTCCCTTTGAGGCTAAGATCTATCACTAAGGCGGAAAGAGACCGACATCCAAGCGGAGCCATGCCGCTCAAGTCCCCGATTTCTTCTTTCCGAAGAGCAGACCTTGAAATGGGCGTTGTCGGGCGGTTTCTGTGCTCTAGGCATTTTCATGAGCCGATTCAAACCCAGTTCTCTCCCACAAGCGGATACGACTGACTTTAGCAATGACGAGACCCTTACATCTACGTCTCAGCTATGGAAGTTCCACTCGGCATAGCCAGGATGGAGCTATTCTGTCTGTGTCTGTGGAATTTTTATGCCCGCCCTGGATAAGTACTTCAAGCTAAGCCACTTCCCTCCCGCGGGTCTCCCCATCGCATCGGTCAAAATGCCGAGAGGAGGAGGACTCAGGATGCGAGAACCTGACGGAATGGACCCAAGATAGTGGTCCTCTTTTCTTCGTGGCCAGAAGGTCGCCTCCTTCACTTCGTTCTTTACCCAATTCCATTCTGCAGCCAGATCAGCCTTAGATAAAGAGAAAGATAAGAGGAATATGGAAGACTTTCCCCTATCAATCATAGAAGCCAGCTAGATAGGAAGAGTAAGAAGAGGAAGGAGAATATTCTATAACTAAAAAAGAAAGTCAGTGCGCACGGTACTTGACTCGGCACTCTTTCCTGAAGTCAATAATCAGAGTCAGCAGAAAAGTCACTAAAAGAATAGTCCATGGGAAATGGCACTGATTTCTATTCCTTTTCTTGAAGTGGTGGGGGCACTGAGTTTGAGTTCCTGCCGTTCCATCAGATGTTGCCGGGAAATCCTGCTATAGCTTCATCTTTTTTCAATAGATGATCCACCCGCTTTCGCGTAGGCTGAGTCAGTATCTGATCAAACTTTCTTTGGCCTCATCAGATGCTGTTTCCTAACCATCTGAAATCGAAGATAGGAAAGAGAGCTTGAACTGGACGCGAATCCAACTTCTGTAGCTTAATCAGTAAGTACCTGAGAACACCACTTTTGCTACCGAAGGGTATGGGCCCGAGTCGGGTGCGAGTCTTGCTGAACCGATTGGTACCACAGACGCAGGAGACAAGAGTAACCTATTGGCAAAGAAGCCCCCTAACAAGAAAAAAAGGAGAACCTATTTTTTTGTTTTCAAGGAAGATAAAAGAAGTGATTGAAACCCGCAACGAAAAGGTTGAAGGGACAAGGAAAACCGAAGCGGTGACAATATCATCCTACCTTTCACCGAGCTTCCCTTACTATTTCCTATTAAATAGGAAATAGGATATCCAGGATCCCCCAATGATTTAGTTAGTTCTATCTAGGGAAAGCCCTTCAGTTCAGGTTAAGAAACTGATTAATCTAAACATTATGATAGGTATAGGGAAGCCCAATCTTATAATTCTGGTTTGATTTTGGCAGGTCGAGCTCTAAAAGGGAAGACCAATGCCGTTCTACTCTGGATAGAGAAGAGCCAGCCTAAAAGAAAGTCAAAGACTGGCAACACAACCAACATACACGCTGACTTTTTGTTTTTGAGAAGCTTAAGTGTTTCATACTTCCCGCCCATTTTCCACGAAAGGGAAAATTTCTGCGATTCTTGCTTAGTCAACTCAGTCTCATCCTGTCATTCGCGGTTCTTGCTTCACTTCATCTTGACGTGAGAATCAGACGCTTCAAAAAGAAAACTTTTATAAAATGGTTCTTTAGTCCGTCCGACACTTAACTTAATGTTTCGAAAAGACGAAGAAGAGCTTTATTTCCTGAATAGTCTGACCCGTCCCCCCATTTATTTATTTTAAAGAACCGGGGAGGACGCTGATCTTTTAGATGCTCTGACTTTGGATATTCTGAGCTCCAACTTAAGAGCTTCCAGGCCTCTTTTTTCTTTTGTGAGCGGCTGACCACCTGTTGTAGATTTCAATCTTCCTTACCATGGGGTGAGGACCTAGACCTCACTCTAAGAAGGAGAGCCCCTCAGCCAAGAAGAGCAGGCCGGGAAAAGTAGACCTATCAGAGTTTTCCGGACGGATCCGTTTTTATACCTATTGTTATTGATACCGCTCTTTCGAAATCGGATGTGAGCCTCTGTTCTACACTAAAAAATCGTAACTGGTTTTTCTTCATTGAGGTCTTGACCTTAGGTCTTTCCCAATAACCAACTCTGGAGGGATCAGCCTATAGTTCTCTTCTTCTTGCGCATAGGGGTCTAGAAGATTCAGCCTCCATCGAAGGAAGGACGGAGGCAACTCCTCTTTCATCCTTTTTTGCTCTCCCCCGTTTCCGGTTCTAAAGAAGTTGAGAGAAGAGTCCACCTATAGTTATAGTAGTTATAAGCCCAGCTTCAATCGTCAGCAGGTGAGTCAGCAAAGTTCTCTAGGAAGTCAGCCCATTGCTTTGACTTTTAGCTGCCACTGCTTCATCGGATGTTGCCCTTGAATTGCTTTCTGTAGCCGCATCGGAGGATGTCATAGAAAAGTCTGCCACCGCTCCCTCGGAGGATGGCTCTCCTCCCCCTTTTGGACCTATAGATTGGTACCACACGAGACCCCGGTCTCCTGTGGTACCCTATATCCAAAAGGGGAGAAGCCATCCTCCGAGGGAGCGGTGGCAGACTTTTCTATGACATCCTCCGATGCGGCTACAGAAAGCAATTCAAAGCTCCATCCGATGAAGCAGTGGCAGCTAAAAGTCAAAGCAATGGCTGACTTCCTAGAGAACTTTGCTGACTCACCTGCTGACGATTGAAGCTGGGCTTATAACTACTATAACTATAGGTGGACTCTTCTCTCAACTTCTTTAGAACCGGAAACGGGGGAGAGCAAAAAGGATGAAAGAGGAGTTGCCTCCGTCCTTTCGATGGAGGCTGAATCTTCTAGACCCCTATGCGCAAGAAGAAGAGAACTATAGGCTGATCCCTCCAGAGTTGTTATTGGGAAAGACCTAAGGTCAAGACCTCAATGAAGAAAAACCAGTTACGATTTTTTAGTGTAGAACAGAGGCTCACATCCGATTTCGAAAGAGCGGTATCAATAACATAGGTATAAAAACGGATCCGTCCGGAAAACTCTGATAGGTCTACTTTTCCCGGCCTGCTCTTCTTGGCTGAGGGGCTCTCCTTCTTAGAGTGAGGTCTAGGTCCTCACCCCATGGTAAGGAAGATTGAAATCTACAACAGGTGGTCAGCCGCTCACAAAAGAAAAAAGAGGCCTGGAAGCTCTTAAGTTGGAGCTCAGAATATCCAAAGTCAGAGCATCTAAAAGATCAGCGTCCTCCCCGGTTCTTTAAAATAAATAAATGGGGGGACGGGTCAGACTATTCAGGAAATAAAGCTCTTCTTCGTCTTTTCGAAACATTAAGTTAAGTGTCGGACGGACTAAAGAACCATTTTATAAAAGTTTTCTTTTTGAAGCGTCTGATTCTCACGTCAAGATGAAGTGAAGCAAGAACCGCGAATGACAGGATGAGACTGAGTTGACTAAGCAAGAATCGCAGAAATTTCCCTTTCGTGGAAAATGGGCGGGAAGTATGAAACACTTAAGCTTCTCAAAAACAAAAAGTCAGCGTGTATGTTGGTTGTGTTGCCAGTCTTTGACTTTCTTTTAGGCTGGCTCTTCTCTATCCAGAGTAGAACGGCATTGGTCTTCCCTTTTAGAGCTCGACCTGCCAAAATCAAACCAGAATTATAAGATTGGGCTTCCCTATACCTATCATAATGTTTAGATTAATCAGTTTCTTAACCTGAACTGAAGGGCTTTCCCTAGATAGAACTAACTAAATCATTGGGGATCCTGGATATCCTATTTCCTATTTAATAGGAAATAGTAAGGGAAGCTCGGTGAAAGGTAGGATGATATTGTCACCGCTTCGGTTTTCCTTGTCCCTTCAACCTTTTCGTTGCGGGTTTCAATCACTTCTTTTATCTTCCTTGAAAACAAAAAAATAGGTTCTCCTTTTTTTTCTTGTTAGGGGGCTTCTTTGCCAATAGGTTACTCTTGTCTCCTGCGTCTGTGGTACCAATCGGTTCAGCAAGACTCGCACCCGACTCGGGCCCATACCCTTCGGTAGCAAAAGTGGTGTTCTCAGGTACTTACTGATTAAGCTACAGAAGTTGGATTCGCGTCCAGTTCAAGCTCTCTTTCCTATCTTCGATTTCAGATGGTTAGGAAACAGCATCTGATGAGGCCAAAGAAAGTTTGATCAGATACTGACTCAGCCTACGCGAAAGCGGGTGGATCATCTATTGAAAAAAGATGAAGCTATAGCAGGATTTCCCGGCAACATCTGATGGAACGGCAGGAACTCAAACTCAGTGCCCCCACCACTTCAAGAAAAGGAATAGAAATCAGTGCCATTTCCCATGGACTATTCTTTTAGTGACTTTTCTGCTGACTCTGATTATTGACTTCAGGAAAGAGTGCCGAGTCAAGTACCGTGCGCACTGACTTTCTTTTTTAGTTATAGAATATTCTCCTTCCTCTTCTTACTCTTCCTATCTAGCTGGCTTCTATGATTGATAGGGGAAAGTCTTCCATATTCCTCTTATCTTTCTCTTTATCTAAGGCTGATCTGGCTGCAGAATGGAATTGGGTAAAGAACGAAGTGAAGGAGGCGACCTTCTGGCCACGAAGAAAAGAGGACCACTATCTTGGGTCCATTCCGTCAGGTTCTCGCATCCTGAGTCCTCCTCCTCTCGGCATTTTGACCGATGCGATGGGGAGACCCGCGGGAGGGAAGTGGCTTAGCTTGAAGTACTTATCCAGGGCGGGCATAAAAATTCCACAGACACAGACAGAATAGCTCCATCCTGGCTATGCCGAGTGGAACTTCCATAGCTGAGACGTAGATGTAAGGGTCTCGTCATTGCTAAAGTCAGTCGTATCCGCTTGTGGGAGAGAACTGGGTTTGAATCGGCTCATGAAAATGCCTAGAGCACAGAAACCGCCCGACAACGCCCATTTCAAGGTCTGCTCTTCGGAAAGAAGAAATCGGGGACTTGAGCGGCATGGCTCCGCTTGGATGTCGGTCTCTTTCCGCCTTAGTGATAGATCTTAGCCTCAAAGGGAGTTCTCTTGAAAGGGCTAAGTCAAGACTGAAGATGGTTGTGTAAAAGAGCAACGAAGCCAAGGAAGATCGAGCCCCGAGCGGCTCCTGGGTATAGCCATCCATTTCTGAAAAAAGTATCCTGCTGCTCGGTCCGGAATCTTTATGCGGAACTGATAGATCAGCCTATGCCTGTTTATAAGTCTATGTTCGTGCCGAAGCCTCTAAGAGATCCTATGCTGTCTTGTAGTTGTTCGCTGCGGGTAATGCTTTTCAAGACTGCTAGGGGTCGGGAGCCTAGAGGCCTTGGTCCGAGTAGATGAAGTGCATGAAGACGAAGTGCTATTGGATTCTGATATGGCTGCTAAACAACTCTTATCTGCTTATTCGTCAGTATGCTTAGTCTTTCTTGTCCTTTCTAGTTTGCCTGAATCTATCTTCCCTCCATCTCAATGGAGTTCATAACATCAGCTTAAGGCAGACAAGGGAGCTTCAGGGAATTCCAGTTCGGAAAAAAAAGAATTCCTCCCTAGAATTCAATGTGTTAAGGATAGTAGGAATGCTACCCGTTCAGAGTGAATCCATTCACAAATAAAGTATTTAGTAGTAGGTCGCCAATGCCCTTTTTTTTTAAGGAATTTTTCCTTCCCAGCGAAAAAAGGCAGTCAATTAGTCTTATCCATTCCCCTTCTCCTGCTATTGGCTATTTCTTTTATTGCTACTGGTAGCATTAGCACTACCGTCGCTTCTGATCTCTCTGCTATCACCCCATTTGATAGAAAAAACTTTCATTGGCCTTCAGGAGTGGTAGACGCGGAGCCTTTTGAAGCAAATTATCAAGCAGCTCCAACTCTTTCTGTGGCATTTGTCCTGTCTTTCATCCCTTTTCGTGTACTTATCTTTATTTGTCGAGTCTGACACTAGGAAGAGTCGATAGAAAACTCTTCCTTGGTACGAGGGGAATTGGGGATTGAAAATATCTAGGTACCAAGGGCCGATGAAAGCCTTTCCAAAGGAATTAGGTTAAGTTGCCTACATGGCTTATTGATGGAGTGAAATTCATGTGCAGCTGATTCAATAACAGTAGCAGCCTTTATTCTGTTCAAAGCGCTTACTGATTCAATTGCTAGTGGTGGTTTACTCTTGATTCACTGGACTAGGCTAGAGTTTTATACTATTACTTCTTCCTTTGTTTTGTCACGACTTGGACTCGAACCACCGCCCCGTACCACCTTGTCTTAGCTTCAAGTTGTTTTCTAACCTTCGTTTATTCGCTTGGTTAGATCTTCCTTTCCTATTATGTGAGTAATAGTGATCTCGTCTGTCTTACGGTGTTTATGAATTGGCACTTGCCTTGGGCTTTCACTCCGCCTCGTCATCACTATCCTTTCTGGTCTATAGCCCATATTGAATGAATGAAACGATCCCAGCCCAGCACGGTCTGAAAAGCGTAAACAAGCCAAGCTGTTTGTTAATCACTGGACCAAGGGGACGCAACCTGAACCTCCAACCCTATCTCCTAGCTATCGTCTAAGGTCCTTGGTTACTAATCTCCTCTTCTTAGCCCCTTATACTCCTCCGTCCCTGACCTTCTCAAGCCTTACCATAACAGCACCCTCTTACCTTCACAATAAAAAACAGGGTTTAATCAAAAAGACCGGGAAGTGTGATGTGAAATAAATGGATTGAAAAAAGACTCGATCAATCGAGAACAGGTTTTAATGAAATTGCACATAAGAGAGAAAACTCTTCCCATTTTGATTGCTGTCTTCCGAGTGAGAAACCATTTTCATCATTTTACAAATATAGAAGAATGAACAAAAACCAATTCCATTAGAAATCAATACGAATTGCCTTATTCAAGGCTCTCCAACTCGCTCATACATAGTTGGCTATGATCTTTGGCTCGCTCTTTCCTCTTCCGGTTCAATATATCTTATAGTAACGAGTAGATCAAGTTTTCCGATTGGGGTTGGGTCTTGCCTTTCTCCATGCATTCATAGCGTTCGTTGTTTTGTACAACTCGGTCGAGCCTTAGACGGGGCGTTAAACAACTAGAACCCCCTTATACAGCTCCAGGTTGTGGTGATCCCTGCCTTTCTTTATCCATAAGAGAGAAGCGCATCCGCCCCTCGTTCACTAGGGTATCCTAAATCCATAATCGCATCTCTCATGGCCATGCGGTAGTAGCCGGACCTGAACCTAGCCTTGAGGCTGATCGCAGGGCATGCCTAAATTTCCGCTAAAGCTAATCCCGTTCCATAAGATGATGATCGTAGTCCTTCCTTTTCTAAAACTATTCTTATCCTTTGGTCAGGCAAGTTAGAGGCTCCCTTCCGTTGGATTGGGCTTGTCAGCGTATGGCCTCTGGCGGCTTAACGCCTCTGTTGGCTAGCTAGTCGTCTTGCTTCGCTTCCGTCGGTGAACAATGATTATTGCCTTTGTTTTGGGACTCGAGTGAGCGAGTAGGTTAGGCATTCGAGTAGCAACCGTCCTTAGGTAAAACCTTATTTCGCCGGGCTATGCACCTCTATGGGTGGAGTCAAGTTCAATGCGCATCATCCCACCCAGAGGCAAGAGGATGCACATGAACAGAAGCCCAAGGCCGTCTATGGGTAATTCCTCGCTGGCGGATCGCCTTTCGCCGGGTATTCACTCCTAAATCATTGAAGCGGAAGAAGCATAAGAGGTTAGGATTCACTAGCGCAGGAGAGATAGTTAGCACTACCTTGGGTACGAAACTACGCTATCGAAAAGCAAGGAGAAAGAATAGGATAATCTAGGGGTAGGGTACGATGTAGTTGCCGAAAAGAGCTTCTTAGCCAATGGAAGACTCACTAAGGCTGTTTAAGTTAGAGTTCTCGGGTCAGCTCCCGGGGAAGAGCTAGCCCAGCAGAAGCAAGACTGACACCGGAAACTCCGCATCTCTGACTTAAGGGGCTAATTAGCCATATCGGAGACTACCCGGAAACTCCGCATCTCTGACTTGAAAGAGTCAATTGCCCATCCCCCATAGTCTTGGATTCCGCTGTCCCTTTGCGCTGTGACTAGGCCCCCTTTCCGCTTCACGCAATAGCACGCTCCGAAGCAAACGAGCTTCGCCGGTAGTAGCCTCCTGAATTAGTCGAGTAGCTTCTTTCCGGCAAAGCTTACCAATCCTACACTCCTTTCTCCTATTCTTTGTCTGGTGGAGCTATTCCCAGACAGCCTGAGAGCTGAGTGAGGACCTTATTTGATTTGAGATGCTCTTTTCCTTCCAAAGCGAAATAATCACTCCTGTAGCTTATTGCGCTCGATCTACATCCTACCTAACTCGATCTTGCTCTTCCTCTTACACACAGAAGGTTTTTGCTCTCGTATTGCGGGTTTTCCACTTCGTTCAGTTACATTAGGGCTTTACCCAACTCTATCTTGGTGATGAAGTTCCGCTGTTTTTGGTGTGAAATGAGCTTATTCTAGGATAGGAGGTCTTGTCGGTATGGAACCTACCTTTCCGGAGTGAAGGATTGTCATCCTATAGCCGAGTTTTTTATTTTTGTTTAGAGTCGAGTGATCAAGCTTACGATTCTGCCGTTAGTGAGAAGCAAGTAAACTCTATAGCCCTAAACTAAAGGAGCAGGTCAAGTTCGTTCAGCTTGAGGGAGAAATTACATGGCTGAACTGCCAGTCCATCAAATATCGTAGTTTATCCTTAAGAGCAAGAGGTTCCTTGTGTGAAACTTATATTAGGCAAAATCAAGGTTGCCAACTCGGCATTCCTCCCATCTAGGGTCCGCTTGTTCAATAACCTCTGATGGCATTCGCACAATAGTTTTCCCATCTAGAATTTCTGGTTCCAAATACTGCAGTTACAATTTTGTTGCCTTAGCGCCATCTTTCAAGAGGTTAGCCCAATAAAATGACCCCTATTAGATTGTGGTTTAGTGGGCTGCTCTACATTAATCGCAGGCGTAGATTTAGGATCTGATGGACCAGAGTTAACCAGCACATTAGCAGGGTTGGGTTTACTTACCCAAGGAAGTGTTGAACACGCGCCCATTTTACAGCAGATGGAGCAGCAACCATGGAAGCCTTCCTTGATGAAGCAGGGGGCGAGATCCTTCATCCTCAGTTACTTCCCGAGCAA
>JAGVVM010001188.1:0-25203 GCA_019149425.1 Psidium friedrichsthalianum | reverse complement strand
TTCTTTAAAAACTCAATTCATGGCGCTCATGTTAGGGTCCTACCTGGGTTGCCTATTTTGAAACCACAAACTTTGAATTTGCAAGGGTTTCAGCCCTAATCTTGGCTCAGTTCAATTCTTTGTTTATATCTGGCATAGGGCACCATGTGAAGAATCTTCAAGCTTTGATACACGACCGCGACTGACGTCGGTGTGACGCCGGCGACGCTTCCTTTGACCCTGATTGTTGTTGTCCCTATCTTTATCGAGGTCTTGGACGTCATTGGCGGAAGGGCCCAGGCTCTATGGTCTGAATTCAAACATGGCCTCAAACTCTTCATCTCCCATATTCAGCAAGTAACGATAGCTCTCAAGTGTGTTGGGTTGAGACATCCTCGATTGGTTAATGGTTTTACAAGGTTTGCTACCTCCTCTTGTATTTTCACTCTCTCTGAATTTTATGAGCGACCGTATATGCTTTAAAACTCTCTTCTGAGCATGGATGAAGATTACTAGGAGGACGTCTCTTTTTAAAATCTAGGCGCGGGTTTAGAAACTGTATTGCTTCTCCGAGATTCTGTCTTTCTCAACTTTATCGTATCTCTCGCTCAGCTCATTTCTTTCATCTTTTATGGTAGGGGCCCCTGTCTTATGCTCTCGTTTATCTCCACGGTTGATTTTGCTGGTGCGTTTTCCATCTTCTACAAATAAAGACGAATCCTATCTTCTTTTCTGCTGAAAATTTTCTTTGTCTCCCACTTAGGTCGTTCTTTTCTTCTTCTTTTTCAAAATGGTGGCATCACCTCAGACCTTTTCTGCAAAGATCTCGATTGTTTGGCTCGAGATTGCAGACTGACAAGGGATTCGAGTCGACAAAGGTAACACCGAAAGGGAATGGCAGGTAGGAAAATCTGACCGATAGATATTGCCACCGTGAAGTCAATATTTAATGCGAAGCGGATTATCACCTTCGCATTCAATCGTTTACTTCACCTTTCTCCTCTTATTTTTCGTATTCTACTCGTCGGCGTTGATTCTCTCCTCTATCATTTTAACGATAATGGCCAATCTTCCTACACACATCTTCCCGGCTGAAGTTTTGTTCAAATGGAAAAGGCTTTATCACCTTTTTGGCCGAGGCTATATTTATATAGCCCATCATCCGAGTGTTGAAGCCAAGATCCTCGGTCTGTTCAGGGAAGTAAATGCCTCTTCGATCGAAGGCACCAACTTGGAGAGGGAATACAGGGCGTTCCACACGTCTTCATCAACTTTCTAGAGGCCTGCCGGAACACTTACGAAACAGTCATCATTAGCCCGCATCGTGAAAGCTCGTTATCAGGATCAATCTGAATGCCTAGAGTTTGCAGAACACTCGGTTGCCTGGTACAAGAAGGGTGTCAAGTCTGTATGAACGGGTCTTGCTGTTGGTTCACGAGAGAGAGAAGCTGGTGGAGCGTCTAGCTTTGAACCAGACTTACTTTGAGCATGATCCGAGTGATATCGTGATGAAGTTCAGATGTAAGTGGCTGGAGGAGAGGCTCGACGATCTAACGGCGGATATAGCTTTCGAGAGAGAGTTGATCGGGAATTTGAAATTCGTCGTTGAACATCATGAGGTTAATGCAGCCAGGCACAAGGAGAAATGTACCCGCCTATTCTTCAAGCTTGCAGATCTCGAATCCCAAGTCACTAATGTAGGTAGAACATTAATTTCATGAAGAGCCAGTTGAGCTCTTTTGTGATGCTTATTAGGGCTCAGTTTGGCTTTACTTTTCCTCTCAGTGAGTGGTTATAAAATTTGTTGATGAATGGAATTAAGGAAAAGTTTCACATGTTTGTGCTTTAATTTTCTTGCCACCTCTTCTTTTTCTACAAAATCAGGATTAATACAACCATCCATCTCAGTTAGGATTAGATCACCTTCTGGGAGGACCTTCTTCATGCCATATGAGCCACCATAGTTTGGAGTAATCTTCTCTTCTGGAAGAGGCACTATTGGCCACAACTTTCGTAGGGTAAGGTCATTCGCCTCTGCTGGATCTAATCCGCCTCTATCAATTGTGCTTCCGAGAAAATACATAGTGAACGTATTTCTTGCCTCAATTGGTAGGATTGTCTCAATCTTGTCTTATCTTGACAGATGGTGGCCGTAAGTTTGATGGCATACAGTATAACAGACAAAGATGAGACCCCATTACTCCCCTCTGATGATGATATCGAGGACACGAAAAAGGATTCGACGGCCGTCCCCCACCGTCACAGTGAGACCTGTGACCAGTCGTATAAATCAATATAGCTGTAACCACTCAGTCGGGGTGCTAATAATGAACCGAGCCACTTGTTGCGTGACCCACTTCATTATGTTTTGTCACTTTCGGCGTCTACTTGTTTGCGTCGATCGCCTGTAGTGTCGGCAGACATGTCTACGTGTCAGGCTTAATAATAGAGTGCCGGTCCTTCAAATCCTCCATGTTGTTTGAATCCGAGGAAGCGAAAAGGTAGCCCTTTGTTTGATTTAATCAGAAAGGCATTGTAAGGTCGATTTAATATGCTTGGTTCATGAGTTCTGATTACACACTATGATTTTTGATTTTGATTTTTTTTTTTAATTACAGGAACCCCTTAATACATCAAGAATGCCCCCATGCCTGGTCCAGATACATTCACCACCGTATCAAAATACATAGCCTATACATGTTCACTGATTGACGCAATTCCGTCTCCGGGAGAATGGACTTTTTTCGCTTGCCTCCAGGGTTATCGGCTAAGACATCAGCAATTATTCGTCTTTTCGCATTACTGAAGATTATTCTTGGTGTATTGTTGAACCCAATTCTACTCCCGCCTGGGGTACCTATGATTTCCTGCAAAAGTAGAGAAAATAATAAGTATGTGATCCAAAAGAGGTCGGTCCATGACTCCTACATTAGTCCAATTTTATTTTTTCATTTTGTGGAGAAACCAGACAAAATTTTCTTAGGAGTACATAGGTGAATTTCTCAAAAAGAATTTTCTTGTAGGTTTTTATAACTTGAAAAATGTGATAGAAATCTTTTAACGTTTATCAAATTTTTCTGAAGGAATTTTCTTCTATTGTCACAATAAAATTTCAAGAGTCAATTTGTTAAGGAAACCTTGCGTCCATTGAAGCATTAAGGAAAGATGTGACAAAATCCTTTATTGGTCAACAAAATTCCCCAAAGGGATTTTTTCGCATTTATTTTTTAGAAATGGCACACCAATTTCATTTTCATTTTGTTTTTAAAAATGACCACAATGTTAAGTTCAAAATTTAACTGACATCTAACATGGACCCGACCAAAAATAAATACAAAATAAAGTTAGAAAACTTACTTTTACCTTGAAGACATACCAATCACATAAACATGCACATGAATCGTGAGTTTAAATCTTAGCCTATCTACCCTAAAAGCTCACAAATTGAAGCGAAAGACTTACGACAAGGCGACAATCTCGCGCACATAATCAAGATTAGCTGTTATCCCACGACGTAACCAGAATTAGCCGGGCCTTTCCACTTTGGCTACTCGAGTCAAAAATTTAGCCCCCGCTTCGGTAATCTTACCGTGCCTGACTTTTAAAACTCATTTTTGAAAATGGGTTCGGGATTGAATCTGGACTAACTTTCGACGTAATCTCACGCCGAACGATAGAACCAAATCACGATACTATCCTAAAACTAGTGGCCCAACTGAGGCCTAACTTTTTAAAACTCATTTTTGAAAAGGGGTTCGGGATTGAATCTGGACTAACTTTCGACGTAATCTCACGCCGAACGCTAGAACCAAATCACAATACTATCCTAAAACTAGTGGCCCAGGTCCGACCACGGGACGTGTGTGATGTAGTGCTAAAACGATTAATCATGCACAGCAGTTAAATTCAAACACCACTTCAAAAATGTGCAAAAAGTTTAATCACGATTTTCCACACACCAAACCTGCAAAATAAAGGGTTGTTCAAACACTCCACCCCTTATAACTCCCATATGTAAAAATATATAACACATATAGAATGAGTTCCAAGCAAGATCGCCAAAACGAGATATCCATGAAATTTTAATTGGCCTATGTCCACTAAGGCTTCTAAAATTTCGAAAAAATTCAAGTACTCCAATTAGTGCATTCTTTTTTCGAAAATTCAAAAATTCAATCCTCAGTGGAGTCGCCAAGATGCCGTGACCTAAAAATTTTGATCGGTGAAAAATTTCTAGGTTAACGGATTATTAGGTTAATTAGATTAACTAACCTAATACGGACTCTCCCAAGCCCTACCAAATTGCAACTTTAATTTTTTTTATCACATCATTTTAGAATTTGGAGTCGCCACTAATCATTTTTTGGTAGGTCGATTAGAAACCTAAGTAAATTAGCGGGAGAACTAAATTACTTCTACAAACCAGAGATTATGAGTTCGGGAACTTGATTACACTAGTTAATTAAAACTAATGCCCTTTCGGTACCATAATTTCAGGGATATCCTAATTTTGGTAACTCAGGCTTGATTTACTCCTAAGGCTCTAGTGATGTGTTCTCTTTTTATATTTTCACTTTTAGATGAAAGGATGGATGGTAATGAGTGCAAGGATAAACAAAACATGAATAGGCAAATATAGACACACGAATGTATATATGCGAACGTGGACATGCAATCATGAACTTGCGAGCATAGATATACAAATATGACATGCGAACGTGGACATGCAAATACGGCATACGAACGTAGGCATGAGGATGCGACATACGAATAAATCATTAAAAATAGGATTGGCCAGTCGAAATGGCCCGTTTTCTAATTTTTTGGGATTTTTCTGAATTTCTTGAAATTTTTCAAGACAATTTACCTATATGGGGAAAAATCATCATTTTTGAAAAGATCAGGAAGGAAAATCATCAAATAGGATTGGCCAGTCGAAATAGCTCGTTTCCTAATTTTTGGGATTTTTTCTGAATTTCCTGAAATTTTTCAAGACAATTTGCCTATGTGGGGCAAAATCGTCATTTTGAAAAGATTAGGAAGGGAAATCAACAAAAATAGGATTAGCCAGTTGAAATAGCCCGTTTCCTAGTTGTTGGAATTTTCTTTTGAAATTTTTTTGTTTTGCATGAACATGCATGAATTAATGACAATACAAATACGTATACAGCAGGCAAAGTATGCATGAGTTATACTATATGAAATGGACATGAATGACATTTTTTTTGAATTTTTGAATGCTTCCCATTCTGGGGTTTAATGGTGCAGATATTAAATTGCAGAAAGTAAAGGCAGTTAATAAAAAACCTCCAACGGGTGGGTCGTCCTTCCCATTCTGGGGTTTGACGGTACAGAAATTAAATTACAGAAAATAAAGATAGTAAATAAAAAACCTCCAACGGTGGGTCGACCTTCACATTCTGGGGTTTGATCGTGCATAAATTAAAATATAAGAGATGGAATACAAGAGATTTTTACACCACCAAGTATGGGGCAGAATCTGCCGCAATTTGGGATTCGGATCTTTTAAACGAAAAATGCAGAAAATTGTAATATGAATACGACATGTGAATATGACACGGCATAATCGAAATTTAAATCAATCCATTGAGGTAACGATATTCTCAAAGATTTTAATGGCTAGGATCGTAACCTGATTTGACGGATTTGATTGTCGAATTCGGACCTCGTGTCATCTTGTGGATCAAGATTGCGGCTCGAACGACAGGGATGAACTCGTGACTTGTGTTGATCGGTAGAAAAATTAGTGATGGTAACACATAGATTTAAACTCCCACCATCTTCAAGACTTTCTTTTGGAAAAGAATTCTCTCTCTCTTTTTGTTTTTTTCTTCCTTTTTAATTTTTCTTAATCTTCCAAAACCCTCTCAAACATTTCAAATTTTCTCTAAAAAAAAAAATCCTCCTCCAAGCTCTCTTCTTCCTCCTTTTATAGCCCACTCATTTATCTCCCATTCTAATTTTTCTCCTAACTCTTCTTCATCTTCATCTTCCCTTCTCCATCTCTATCTCACATTCTAATTTCTCCACTAACTCTTCTTCATTTCCATCTTCCCTTCTCTATTCTCATCTTATTTTCTCCATCTATTCTTCTCCATCTTCCCTTCTCTATTCTAATCTTTTTTCTCTATCTATTCTTCTCCATCTTCCCTTCTCTATTCTAATTTCTCAACTAACTCTTCTTTTAGTTATTTACAAAATAATCCCTCAAGTGTTAGGTATTTACACTCTAGTCCTTGAGATTTTAATGCAAATTCAACTAAGACCCTTTATAAATTGAGACATTCTGGGTACATTGGGCCAAGATGAAAATTCAGATTATTAGAGAACAATGTCACAACTCCTAAAAATGAAAAATAAAAATAAAATGACTCGAATTGATTTTTTTAGGGCCGATTCGAGATTATACTTGTGAAGGAACACATGACCCCGAATTGTATTCTTGCATTTGTGATCGTCAACATGAAAAGGATTTAAAAGAAAAAATATTGACTATTTTTGTGTATTTTGGTGGCCTCAAATGTTATTTTTCCTGAATTTTTAAGTATTTTTTATTTTTCAAGAAAAATTAAAAAATACGAAAAATATGAAAAATAAATTTTTATTCAAAATTGGTTCCTTAGACTTGGCCAAGGCTTCCAAAGTTGATTTTTCAATTTTCTCGGGTTTTCTTGATTTTCTATGAATTTTTGAAAATACAAAATGCTAAAAAATACTAAAAATATGAAAAATCATTTTTTGTTCAAAAATGGTTTCCTAGGCTTGGCCAAGGTCTCAAAGTTGATTTTTTAATTTTGTGAATTTTTATGGATTTTTTATTAATTTTTTAAATAGAAAAATGTGATTAAAATCAGGTGTCAACATCTGGGATGGCTGAGCTCGTTGGGATTAAATTGCAGTCATGGGCGAGAGAGGAAACTATCTCTGGACATCCTCCTATTGGCGTTTTCTGCAGATGAAATCCTTCCGTAAAACCTGCTAAAGAAATCGAAAGAAAAGGACCAGTAAGAAACAAGAACAGTTCAGAATCGAGAGGTGTAAATATTAAAAACTGACGAAGAATTTGCCTCCCTTTTTTTTTTTTTTTGTCTTTTTCATTTTTATCTGGTGTCCTAAGGAGCTGATCAGTTTCATCAACTGGCCAAACAGAGCCGAGGCGCCTTTCTTCCAAATTGGGGGGTCACTCCACTCGCATTGGGAATTGCCTAGCTTGAAGTTGCTCTTGCAATATCTCATATAGAAAATTCATGGAAACCACAGGTGAAGCACCAGGCAGAACATACAGAATATCAAGGAGGAGAATCTTAACCACTACATGTCATAGACCCATTTAAAGTGATTCGTTTTATGGAGGAAATGGCATCATAGAGACATGTCGGTTATGTGACAAACCTACTACGAAACGGGTCCTAGGAAATCGCCTCCAAGCTGACCAACGCCTGAAAATCCCGCTCCACCTCGAGCCACTTTGTCCCATCACCATGAATCGGACTGTGATATCTTTATCAATCTTGGAGAGCTTGTCATTAAGGAAGATGGGATTCCCCAGGCACATACTTGTATTAGCCATCTTTACATTGGATAGGTAGATGTTCTCAAAGGGCCTGCATCTCAAAAAGACCCCATGCTTGAGGACCTTGTGCACGACTCCATCCAGGATTTCTCCCGGGAAAAGCTTGAAGGTGATGCCGCTGAAGACCACAGGGAATAGGACGTCTCCAGAATGTTGTCTCACTTTCCCTTCGCCGATGCTTTCCAGTGTCGTCACAGCCAGGAAATAACCCAGGTCTTTTGTCGCCTTCTTACATGCAAAGTCGTCCAAGAGGCGTATTATAATGGACCTTTGCAGCATTAGTCACTTTGCATCCAGGTTTTCTACCGAATGATCACATTCCACGGGAGCTGCACCTTCAGAAACATTTTCGAATGCATTCCAATGAGCAAAGCAAGAAACCGCTTCACCACCACTTGATAGAAAAACTACACCTCCCTTTTTTTTTGCCTGCTCGTTCTCGTGTGCAAAGAACAGGTGCTTCCTTGCGTGACAATGGCTTTGAGTGAAGAGTGGCGAGCAACGAGCGCGAGAGAGATGAACCGAGGGCGTCTGGTCACTGGGTTGAATTAGGAAACGCTCACCTTAAAACGCCCAGCTCACTGAACCCCAAGAGAGATAGACTACGAAAGTTTGCAATTGGTTCCGAAGTGACGTGCCCTCAGTGGCGATATATCATCATGCTCTTGAACTTTTAGCCTCCACTCACGTTTTTCTTTGTTGTTGATGATAACCAGGTCTCTCCATTCCCTCTTTTTTTCTTTCGGCCGAGAGCAATGTGAGAGTCCTTAGTGTCCATGTCCACTTTGTCTTCCACTCACCTCATCTCCATCATTCCTCCCCTTCTTTTTCTTTTTGTCCATGATGAAGAGTACCATCTGCTTTAGCAATGCAATCATACTTTTCTTTGGCATATTGTATTCTCATCGGCTTATTGTAGAATGGGAAGTTCTACATTTGGCGCACAGCATTACTGGCGGCAGTCACTTCACTAAAAGCGACCCATGCTTGTCCTCTAAGCTTTGGGTCTTAAGGGCTACAACATCCAGAATTCTTCCGTACATGCTTATGATCGTGTTCGTGATGGTGATGTTCTGCCTTTGCCTCGTCAGCATTGATAGCACTCTCGATTCTTTCCAAATCCAAGCCTCCAATACCAAGAACATAATCCAAGTCAACTTACCCAAACATTGTCCGCTTTAATTGAGCCATTTGATTTATGCTCCTTATACGCTGGACCAATGAAGCAATTTCAGGTTCACCAACTAGATCAGTCTTGTTTACTATTATGCGGTCTGCATAGGCATTTGTTCAACTGCCTCATTCACATACCTTTTGGCTTATTGTCATCTAGGTGGAAATTAACATGTTTGGCATCAACCAAAGTAACAACTCCATCCAATTTGACATCATTAAATATTTGGTCCTCAGCATAAAAAGTCTGGATTATTGGTGCTGGGTTTGCCAATCCTGTAGTCTCTATTACGATATGATCAAATTTCCCTTTCTTCCTATTGACCAACTCCGAAAACCATCCTCACAAGATCGCCCCTTACAGTGCAACAAAGACAGCCATTGTTTAGTATTACTATATCTTCAGCACAGCAGCTTTTTGCAGCAACTAATGCGTTCGTCTATGTCTACTTCACCATACTCATTCTCAATTACTGCAATGCGTTTTTCCATGATCAACTGTCAATATGTGGTGAGTAGAGTTTGTCTTTCCAGAGCCAAGAAATCCAGTAATTATGGTGGCGGAATCCGATTATCGGCGGAATTTTTGTCAAGACATCGGCCTCATTGCTCTGCGGCACCGACGTAGTTATGGCGGCCACCGTGAATTTGCGTGAGCTCGAAACAACGCTAGTCTAGAGCCAAACGGTGACGTCCTAGAGTTTCAAAGAGCGGGCTGGTGGCTTTGTCTTGGCGTTGACCCCAACGGGAAAGACGGTGGTTCGGAGCTTGTAGAGAGATTTCCGCGAGCAAGACTTGATGCCAAGAAGGTGGTGGCTAAATCCACTAATAACAAGCCTTGTGTGGCGGTGGTGGTGGCCAACGGAGTTGGGGTTTGGGAGAGAGATAGAGACTCTCGTGAAAGCAAGAGCACTTCGTAATCAACCCGTTTCAGTCCGATAAAATATTCAAATGCAATGCCATTAATGCTAAAAATAAACTATCCCTATGAGAAACTATATGAAAATGATTTAAATATTTTGGGTAGGGACGAAGATTAGTCCCTAATTTTTTTGCAAAAATTTAACAAAAAGGTTAGTCAAATTTAGGTGTCCACATATGCTTATGAGAAGAATCCCCGTAATCAAGTGACGTGAGAATGCCTGTAATGACTTGGAACTATATCCGTTATTCTGCCTTTGTTTAATTATTATTATTTCTGCCAACCTTTATTTTTTTTTCGCAAAAACTTTAATAGCTAACATAATTTAATAGGCACAACAACTTCTAGATATTAAAACATACTTAGTTTTACACATTTGCCTCAAGTATATTTTACAATATACACCTAACCTCCCTTACTATGTAAAATCAAAAATTTAGCAGCTACCCTCGACTATGGCTACTTTGTCCCCTATACTCTTACTAAACTGTTAGGAACTCTTCATCATCCTGACTTGGGTACTCTCCTAAGGCGTGACTCCGCCTTGGAACCTGATGATCCCATCGAATTGCACAGATGGGCCAATGACATTCTTCCACCTACTTTTGACACCAGTTTCTACATTCATGATTTCCTGCTGGGAATATTCCATGTGAGTTGGCAACCAAAAATATAAATGAAATCACATGTCTAAAACAAGAATATTTGTCCATGACCCGAATGCAGTGGTTTAAAATGCCATTAAACAATCGATCTTGTGATCCGCTATAAAAAACAAATGTCAGGTATTTCACATATCAAATATCACATGTAATGATTCATTTATGTTTTTACTCATGTAGCTCGTATTACTTGTAAGGGTCGTGAGCTTGTCATCTCATTCTTGTAATCTTGCAGTCATTACCCGAAAACACCTCTCGTAGGCCCCAACGTTGATTGGGAAAAGACGACAACTAGTTTGCATTATCACTTTCACGAGAAATGACAACTTGTACTTGTTCTTGTAATAAGGCCAACTCTGGCCCTCCTTCAACTGTCTCATAATTTCCCCATATAGAAATCTATCTCTGGGCTTTTGTTTGCTCCTAGGGTGATAATGAGCAAGCAATGTTTTCATGTTTTTGTGCACTACACCTTCTTTGGCATACACCATGTCCATTTATCATTTTTTTTATCAAGAAAACATGCATGACGGATGTGAGACGGCAAGGTATTGCCCTTTATTCTAATACCCGATTCCTTTTCAATGCTTAATCATGCAATTGTGATGCAATAACATACATATCCGCACACATATGTGGCACGCATCCATCATAAACATTATCGCCTTAGAACTAATAATCCTATTTACCTGTTACTTGAATTAATGTGTTTCTACGTTGTGCAACAAAGAAAATAAGATGAGAGGAGGCATGATAGCGACAACGGCGGCATGAGATGGCGCAGCATGAGGCCAGCGATGGGAGAGACAGAGAGATAGTGAGGGAGTTGGAAAATGAAGAAGTTGTACTCCTATTTATAGTAGTTTTCTACCTTCTCTCAGAAGTTACTTTACATGTGAACGCATTCATATCATCTTGACTTTGTCAATCATATTAGTGTGAACTCATTTATGTTTTTGTTTTAATTTGTTAATCTTATAGTGTGAATTTTATCTATAGTTTATTGACTTTATTATGAAAGTGATTTTGATTTTATCCTATCATTAAATGCTTAAAAATGACATTGATCTTATCCTAGCGTTAATTACTTGAAAGTGACATCATCCTTATCCGTTAGCAAATTGACTTGCAGTTTGCTTTATTGTTCTTCATTCAAGAAATATTACTATGTCATGTTTTTTAATACAAAAATTTCCAGAAAGCTTCTTAAATAAGTTAAGTAACAACTTCCTTGAAAAGTTACCTAATGGCTTTCTTGAAAGCTACGAGATAGCTTCTTCTAGATTGTTTCTCGATGTCTTAAAGAGCAAATCAAGAGAAACTCTTTCGCGCTTCTTATTTTTAAAAATAAAATAAGAGCGAACAGTTTCTCTTGATTTGCTCCGGAAGACATCGAGAACATCTAGAAGAAGCTAATCTCGTAGCTTTTTCAAGAAAGCCTAGGTAATTTTCAAGGAATTTGTTACTTACTTATTTAGAAAGCTTTTCTGGAATTTTGTATTAAAACATGACATAGTAAATGACTTCTGAATGACGAACATATAAAGCAACTGCAAGTCAAATTTGCTAACGGATAAAGGATGATGTCACTTTCAGTATTAAGACGCTAGGATAGGATCAATGTCATTTTTAAGCATTTAATGATAGGATAAAATCAAAATCACTTTCATAATACAGTCATAAACTATAGACAATTCACACTATAAGATTCACAAATTAAAAAGAAAACATAAATGAGTTCACACTAATATGATTGACAAAGTCAAGATGATATGAATGCGTTTCACATGTAAAGTAACTTCTGATAGGAAGGTAGAAAACTACTATAAATAGGAGTACACCTTCTTTCATTTTCCCACTCCCTCACTATCTCTCTGTCCTCCCCATCGCTGCCTCATGCTGGCCGCATCTCATGCCGCCGTTGTCGCTATCATGCCTCCTCTCATCTTATTTTCTTTGTTGCACAACGTATAACACATAATTCAGTAACAGGGTAAATAGGATTTTAGTTCTAAGGCGAGATGTTTGTTATGCTTGATGTCGTGCCACATTATGTTGCGGATATGTTATGTTCTTGCATCCAATTGCATGATTAAGCTTGAACAAAGGATCGGGTATTAGAATAAAGGGCAATACCTTGCCGTCTCACATCCGTCATGCATGTTTTCTTGATAAGAAAAATGATAATGGACATGTGTATGCCGAAGAAGGTGTATGTGCACAAAACATGAAATCATTGCTTGGCTCATTATCACCCTGGAGAAACAACGCCAGAGATTAGATTTTATATGGGAAATTATGAGACAGTTGACAGGAGGGCCAGAGTTGGCCTTATTACAAGAACAAGTACAAGTTGTTCATTTCTCGTGAAAGTGAATAATGCAAACTAGATGTCGTCTTTTCCAATCAACGTTGGCCTACGCGAGTGTTTTCGGGTAATGACCGCAAGATTACAAGAATGAGATGACAAGCTCACGACCTTACAAGTACTACGAGCTACATGAGTAAACATAAATGATCATTACATGTGCATATTTGATATGTGAAATACCTGCATTTGTTTTTTATAGCGGATCACAAGATCGATTTGTTTAATGGCATTTTACACACTGCATCGGGTATGGACAAATATTCTTGTTTTAGACCTGGTATTTCATTTATTGATTTTTGTTGCCAAACTCACATGGAATATTCCCAGCAGGAATCATAATGTAGAAGCTGGTGTCAAAAAGTTAGGTGGAAGATGCTCATTGGGCCTCTGTGCAATTTTCGATGGATCATCAGGTTTCCAAGGCGGAGTCACTCCTTAGAGAGTACCCTAGTCAGGATGATGAAGAGTTCCTAACAGTTTAGTAAGAGTATAGGGCAAAGTAGCTAGTCGAGGGTAGCACCTGCTAAATTTTGATTTACATAGTAAGGAGGTTAGTGTATATTGTAAATATACTTTGAGGACAATGTGTAAAACTAAGTTGTTATAAATATCTTAGAAGTGTGTTGTGCCTATTACATTATGTTAGCTATTAACGTTTTTGCGAATAAAAAATAAGGTGGCAGAAAATAATAATAATTAAACAAGGCAGAATACGGGATATAGTTCCTAGTCATTACAGCATTCCTCACGTCACTTGATTACGGATTCTTCTCCTAGCTATATGTTGACACCTAAAATTTTGACTAACCTTTTTTTGTTATTTTTGCATAAAAATTAGGGACTAATCTTCGTCCCTACCAAAATATTTAAATCATTTTCATATAGTTTCTCATATGGGATAGTTTATTTTCAGCATTAATGGCATTGCATTTGCATATTTTTATCGACTGACACGGTTTGATTTACGAAGTGCTCTTGCTTTCACGAGAGTTCTTCTATCTCTCTCCCAAACCCCAACTCCGTTGGCCACCACCACCGCCCCACACATGGCTTCGTTATTAGTGATTTAGCCACCACCTCCTTGGCATCAAGTCTTGCTCGCGGAAAATCTCTCTACAAGCTCCGAACCACCGTCTTTCCCGTTGGGGTCAACGCCAAGACAAGCCACCAGCTCCGCTCTTTGGAACTCTAGACGTCACCGTTTGGCTCTAGACTAGTCGTTTGTCCGAGCTCACGCAATTCACGGTGGCCGCCATAACTACGTCGGTGGCCGCAGAGCAATGAGGCCGTGTCTTGACAAAAATTCCGCCGATAATCGGATTCCCGCCACCATAATTACTGGATTTCTTGGCTCTGGAAAGACAACTCTGACTCACCACATATTGACATTGATCATGGAAACGCATTGCAGTAATTGAGAATGATTATGGTGAAGTAGACATAGACGACGCGCAAGTTGCTGCAAAAGCTGCTGGTGCTGAAGATATAGTAATACTAAACAATGGCTGTCTTTGTTGCACTGTAAGGGGCGATCTTGTGAGGATGGTTTTCGGAGTTTGTCAATAGGAAGAAAGGGAATTTGATCATATCGTAATAGAGACTACAGTTGGCAAACCCAGCACCAATAATCCAGACTTTTTATGCTGAGGACCAAATATTTAATGATGTCAAATTGGATGGAGTTGTTACTTTGGTTGATGCCAAAACATGTTAATTTCCACCTAGATGACAATAAGCCAAAAGGTATTGTGAATGAGGCAGTTGAACAATTGCCTATGCAGACCGCATAATAGTAAACAAGACTGATCTAGTTGGTGAACCTGAATTGCTTCATTGGTCCCAGCGTATAAGGAGCATAAATCAAATGGCTCAATTAAAGCGGACAATGTTTTGGTAAGTTGACTTGGATTATGTTCTTGGTATTGGAGGCTTGGATTTGAAAGATCGAGAGTGCTATCAATGCTGACGAGGCAAAGGCAGAACATCACCATCACAGCAACACATCATAAGCATGTACGGAAGAATTCTGGATGTTGTAGCCCTTAGACCCCAAAGCTTAGAGGACAAGCATGGTCGCTTTTAGTGAGTGACTGCCGCCAGTATGCTGTGCGCCAAATGTAGAACTTCCCATTCTACATAAGTCCGATGAGAAATACAATATGCCAGAAAAGTCTGATTGCATTGCTATAGCAGATGGTACTCTTCATCATGGACAAAAACAAAAGAAGGGGAGGAATGATGAGATGAGGTGAGTGGAAGACAAGTGGACATGGACACTAAGGACTCTCACATTGCTCTCGGGCCGAAAGAAAAAAAAGAGGGAATGGAGAGACTTGGTGTTATCATCAACACAAAGAAACGTGAGTGGAGGCTAAAAGTTCAAGAGCATGATGATATATCGCCACTGAGGGCACGTCCTTGGAACCAATTGCAAACTTTCGTAGTTCTCTCTCTTGGGGTTCAGTGAGCTGGGCGTTTTAAGTGAGCGTTGTCCTAATTCAACCCAGTGACCCGACGCCCTCGGTTCATCTCTCTCGCGCTCGTTGCTCGCCACTCTTCACTCAAAGCCATTGTCCCGCAAGGAAGCACCTGTTCTTTGCACACGAGAACGAGCAGGCAAAAAAAAGGAGGTGTAGTTTTCTATCAAGTGGTGGTGAGCGGTTCTTTGCTTTGCTCATTGGAATTGCATTCGAAAATGTTTCTGAAGGTGTCAGCCGCCGTGGAATGTGGATCATTTCGGTAGAAAACCTGATGCAAAGTGACTAATGCTGCAAGGTCCATTAAAATCGCCCCCTCTGGACGACTTGCATGTAAGAAGGCGACAAAAGACCTGGGTTATTTCCTGGCTGTGACGAACTGGAAAGCATCGGCGAGGGAAGTGAGCAAACATTCTGGAGACGTCCTATTCCCTGTGGTCTTCAGCGGCATCACCTTCAGCTTTTCCCGGGAGAAATCCTGGATGGAGTCGTGCACAGGTCCTCAAGCATGGGGTCTTTTTTGAGATGCAGGCCCTTTGAGAACATCTACTATCCAATGTAAGATGCTAATACAAGTATGTGCCTGGGGAGAATCCATCTTCCTTAATGACCAGCTCTCCAAGATTGATTAAAGATATCACAGTCCGATTCATGGTGATTGGGACAAAGTGGCTCGAGGTGGAGCGGGATTTTCAGGCGTTGGTCAGCTTTGGAGAGGATTTCCTAGGAGCCGTAGTAGTTGTCACATAACCGACACATCTTTTCGATGTGGGATTTCCTCCATAAACGAATCACTTTAATGGGTCTATGACATGTAGTGGTTAAGATTCTCCCTCCTTATATTCTGTATGTTCTGCCTGTGCTTCACCTGGTTTCCATGAATTTTCTATATGAGATATTGCAAGAGCAACTTCAAGCTAGGCAATTCCCAATGCGAGTGGAGTGACCCCCCCAATTTGAAGAAAGGCGCCTCGGCTCTGTTTGGCCAGTTGATGAAACTGATCAGCTCCTTAGGACACACAGATAAAAATGAAAAAGACAAAAAAAAAAAAAAGGGAGGCAAATTCTTCGTCAGTTTTTAATATTTACACCTCTCGATTCTGAACTGTTCTTGTTTCTTACTGGTCCTTTTCTTTCGATTTCTTTAGCAGGTTTTTACGGAAGGATTTCAATCTGCAGAAAACGCCAATAGGAGGATGTCCGAGATAGTTTCCTCTCTCGCCCATGACTGCAATTTAATCCCAACGAGCTCAGCCATCCCAGATGTTGCACCTGATTTTAATCACATTTTCTATTTAAAAAATTAATAAAAAATCCCAAAAATTCACAAATTAAAAATCAACTTTGAGGACCTTGGCCAAGCCTAGGAAACCATTTTGAACAAAAAATGATTTTTCATATTTTTAGTATTTTTTAGCATTTTTTATTTCAAAATTCATAGAAATCAAGAAAACCCGAGAAAATTGAAAAATCAACTTTGGAAGCCTTGGCCAAGTCTAAGGAACCAATTTTGAATAAAAATTTATTTTTCATATTTTTCGTTATTTTTAATTTTTCTTGAAAATAAAAAATACTTAAAAATTCAGGAAAAATAACATTTGAGGCCACAAAATACACAAAAATAGTCAATATTTTTTTTTAAATCCTTTTCATGTTGACTATCACAAATGCAAGAAATACAATTCGGGGTCATGTGTTCCTTCACAAGTATAATCTCGAATCGGCCCTAAAAAAATCCAATTCGAGTCATTTTATTTTTATTTTTCATTTTAGGAGTTGTGACATTGTTCTCTAATAATCTGAATTTTCATCTTGGCCCAAGTACCCAGAATGTCTCAATTTTATAAAGGGTCTTAGTTGAATTTTGCATTAAAATCTCAAGGACTAGAGTGTAAATACCTAACACTTGAGGATTATTTTGTAAATAACTAAAAGAAGAGTTAGTTGAGAAATTAGAATAGAGAAGGGAAGATGGAGAAGAATAGATAGAAAAATAAGATTAGAATAGAGAAGGGAAGATGAGAAGAATAGATGGAGAAAATAAGATGAGAATAGAGATGGAGAAGGGAAGATGAAGATGAAGAAGATTAAGTGAGATAGAGATGGAGAAAGGGAAGATGAAGATGGAAGAGTTAGGAGAAAAATTAGAATGGGAGATAAATGAGTGGGCTATAAAAGGAGGAAGAAGAGAGCTTGGAGGGAGGATTTTTTTTTTTAGAGAAAATTTGAAATGTTTGAGAGGGTTTTGGAAGATTAAGAAAAATTAAAAGGAAGAAAAAAACAAAAAGAGAGAGAGAATTCTTTTCCAAAAGAAAGTCTTGAAGATGGTGGGAGTTTAATCTATGTGTTACATCACTAATTTTTCTACGATCAACACAAGTCACGAGTTCATCCCTGTCGTTCGAGCCGCAATCTTGATCCACAAGATGACACGAGGTCCGAATTCGACAATCAAATCCGTCAAATCAGGTACGATCCTAGCCATTAAAATCTTTGAGAATATCGTTACCTCAATGGATTGATTTAAATTTCGATTATGCCGTGTCATATCACATGTCGTATTCATATTACAATTTTCTGCATTTTTCGTTTAAAGATCCGAATCCAAATTGCGGCAGATTCTGCCCCATACTTGGTGTGTAAAAATGTAAAACCATCTCTTGTATGCATCTCAGAATGTACCGTATTTTCTATTTATGCATTTTCATGAATAATCCACCCGTTGAATTTACTGTACATTTAATTTCTGTCAAACCCCAGAATGGGAAGGACGACCCACCCGTTGGAGGTTTTTATTAACTGCCTTTACTTTCTGCAATTTAATATCTGCACCATTAAACCCCAGAATGGGAAGCATTCCAAAATTCAAAAAAATGTCATTCATGTCCATTTCATATAGTATAACTCATGCATACTTTGCATGCTGTATACGTATTTGTATTGTCATTATTCATGCATGTTCATGCAAAACAAAAAAATTTCAAAAGAAAATTCCAACAACTAGGAAACGGGCTATTTCAACTGGCTATCCTATTTTTATTGATTTCCCTTCCTAATCTTTTCAAAATGACGATTTTGCCCACATAGGCAAATTGTCTTGAAAAATTCAGGAAATTCAGAAAAAATCCCAAAAATTAGGAAACGAGCTATTTCGACTGGCCAATCCTATTTTTGATGATTTTCCTTCCTGATCTTTTCAAAAATGATGATTTTCCCCTATAGGTAAATTGTCTTGAAAAATTTCAAGAAATTCAGAAAAATCCCAAAAAATTAGGAAACGGGCCATTTCGACTGGCAATCCTATTTTTGATGATTTTCGTATGTCGCATCCTCATGTCTACGTTCGTATGCCGTATGTGTCACGTTCGCATGTCATATTTGTATATCTATGCTCGCAAGTTCATGATTGCATGTCCACGTTCGCATGTATACATTCGCGTGTCTATATTTGCCTATTCACGTTTTGCTTATCCATGCACCATTACCATCCATGCATTCCATCTAAAAAGTGAAAATACAAAAGGAGAACACCTCACTAGAACCTTAAGAGTAAACCAAACATGAGTTGCCAAAATTAGGATATCCATGGAATTAAGGTACCGAAAATGCATTAGTTTTAATTAACTAGTGTAACCAAGTCCCCGAACTTATAATCTCTAGTTTGTAAAAGTAATTTAGTTCTTTTACTAATTTACTTAGGTTTCTAATCGACCTACCAAAAAATGATTAGTAGCGACTCCAAATTCTAAAATCATGTGATAAAAAAAATCAAAGTTGCGATTCGGTAGGACTTGGGAGAGTCAGTATTAGGTTAGTTAATCTAATTAACCTAATAATCTGTTAACTTGAAAATTTTTTACCGATCGAAATTTTTAAGTTGCGACAGCTTGGCGACTCCGTTGGGGATTGGAATTTTTAAATTTTCGAAAAAAGAAGGCACTAATTGGAGTACTTGAATTTTTTCGAAATTTTAAAAGCCTTAGTAGACTTAGGCCAATGAAAATTTTATGGATATCTCACTTTTAGTGATCTTGCTTGGAGCTCATTCTATAGGTGTTATATATTTTTACAGATGAGAGTTATAAGGGGTGGGGTATTTGACTAAGCTTTTGTTTTGCAGGTTTGGTGTGTAGAAATTGTGATTAAATTTTTTGCATATTTTTGAAGTGGTGTTTGAATTTAACTGCTATGCATGATTAATCGTTTTAGTATTATATCACACACATCCCGTGGTCGGACCTGGGCCACTAGTTTTAGGATGGTATTGTGATTTGATTATAGCGTTCGGCGTGAGATTACATCGAAAGTTAGTACAGATTCAATCCCAAACCCCTTTTCAAAAATGCATTTTAAAAGTTAGGCCTCAGACATGGTAAGATTACCGAAGCGGGGGCTATAATTTTTGACTCGAGTAGCCGAAATGGAAAAGCCCGGCTAATCCTGGTTACGTCGTGGGATCACGGCTAATCTTGATTATGTGCGCGAGATTGTCGCCTTATCATAAGTCTTTCGCTTCAATTTGTGAGCTTTTAGGGTAGATAGGCTAAGATTTAAACTCACGATTCATGTGCATGTTTATGTGATTGGTATGTCTTCAAGGTAAAAGTAAGTTTTCTAACTTTATCTTGTATTTATTTTTGGTCAGTCCATGTTAGGTGTCAGTTAAATTTTGAACTTAACATTGTGATTATTTTTTAAAAAGAAAATGAAAATTAAATTGGTGTGTCATTTCTAAAAAATAAATGTGAAAAAATCCCTTTGGGGAATTTTGTCGACCAATAAAGGATTTTGTCACATCTTTCCTTAATGCTTCAATGAATACAAGATTTTCTTAACAAATTGACTCTTGAAAATTTATTGTGACAATAGAAGAAATTCCTTCAGAAAATTTGATAAACGTCAAAAGATTTTTATCACATTTTTCAAGTTATAAAAAACTTACAAGAAAATTCTTTTTGAGAAATTCACCTATGTACTCCTAAGAAAATTTTGTCTGATTTCTCCATAAAATGGAAAAATAAAATTGGACTAATGTAGGAGTCATGGAACGACCCCTTTTGGATCACATACTCATTATTTTCTCTACTTTTGTAGAAATCACAAGTACCCCAGGCGGGAGTAGAATTGGGTTCAACAATACACTAGGAATAATCTTCAGGAATGCGAAAGGATGGATAATTGCTAATGTCTTAGCCGATAACCTTGGAGGCGAGCGAAAAAGTCCATTCTCCCAGAGACGGAATTGCATCAATCGGTGAACATGTATAGGCTATGTATTTTGATACAGTGGTGAATGTATCTGGACCAGGCATGAGGGCATTCTTAATGTATTGAGGGGTTCCTATACTTTAAAAAAAAATCAAAATAAAAAATCATAGAGTGTATAATCAGAACTCATGAAGCAAACATATTAAACCGACCTTACAATACCTTTCTGATTAAATCAAACAATGGCCTACCTTTTAGCTTCCTCGGATTCGAGCAACATGGAGGATTTTGGAGGACCGATGCTCTATTATTAAGCATGACACGTAGACATGTCTGCCGACACTACAGGCGACTGACGCAAACAAGTAGACGCCGAAAGAGACAAAACATGAATGAAGTGGGTCACGCAATAGGTGGCTCGATTCATTATTAGCACCCCGACCGAGTGGTTACAGATATATTGATTTACACGACTGGTTACGGGTCTCACTGTGACCGTGGGGGCCACCGCCGAATCCTTTTTTCGTGTCCTCGATATCATATCAGAGGGGAGTAATGGGGTCTCGTCTTTGTCATCTGTATGTTTGATATCTGTATGCCATCATCCTACCAATTGAGGCAGAGATACGTTCACTGTGTATTTTCTCGGAAGCACGATTGATAGAGGCGGATTAGATCTAGCAGAGGCGAATGACCTTACCCTACGAAAGTTGTGGCCAATAGTGCCTCTTCTAGAAGAGAAGATTACTCCGAACTATGGTGGCTCATATGGCGTGAAGAAGGTCCTCCCAGAAGGTGCTCTAATCCTAACTGAGATGGATAGTTGTATTAACCATTATTTTGTAAGAAAAAGAAGAGGTGGCAAGAAAATTAAAGCACAAACATGTGAAACTTTTCCTTAATTTCATTCATTAACGAGTTTTACAACCACTCACTGGGGAGGAAAAGTAAAGCCAAATTGAGCCCTAATAAGCATCACAAAAGAGCTCAACTGGCTCTCCATGAAATTAATGTTCTGCCTACACTAAGCGATTTGGGATTCGAGATCTACAAGCTTGAAGAACAGTGGGTACATTTCTCCTTGTGCCTGGCTGCATTAACCTCATGATGTTCGACGGTGAATTTCAAATTCTCAATCAAGTCTCTGTTGAAAGCTATATCCGCCGTTAGATCATCGAGCCTCTCCTCTAGCCACTTACATCGAAACTTTATTACGATGTCACTCGGATCATGCTCAAAGTAAGTCTGGTTCAAAGCTAAGCGCTCCACCAGCTTTACTCTCTTGTGAACCAACGGCAAAACCCGTTCATCACAGACTTTATGGCCTTTTTGTACCAGGTAACCGAGTGCTCTGCAAACTCCAGGCATTCAGATCGATCCTGGTAACGAGCTTTCACGATGTGGGCTAAGGTGACTGTTTCGTAAGTGTTTCGGCAGGCCTCTAGAAAGTTGATGAAGACGTGTGGGAACGCCTTGTATTCCCTCTCCAAGTTGGTGCCTTCGATCGAAGAGGCATTTACTTCCCTGAACAGACCGAGGATCTCGGCTTCAATACTCGGATGATGGGCTATATAAATATAGCCTCGGCCAAAAAGGTGATAAAGCCTTTCCCATTTGAACATAACTTCAGCTAGGAAGATATGTGTAGGAAGATTGGCCATTATCATTAAAATGATAGAGGAGAGAATCAAGGCCGACGAGTAGAATACGAAAAATAAGAGGAGAGAGGTGAAGTAGACGATTGGAATGCAAAGGTGATAATCCGCTTCGCGTTAAATATTGACTACATGGTGGCAATATCTATCGGTCAGATTTTCCTACCTGCCATTCCCTTTCGGTGTCGTCTTTGTCGGCTCGAATCCCTTGTCAGTCTGCAATCTCGAGCCAAACAAATCCAAGGTCTTTGCAGAAAAGGTTTGAGGTGATGCCACCGCTTTGAAAAAGAAGAAGAAAAGACGACTTAAGTGGGAGACAAAGAAAATTTTCAACAGAAAAGAAGATAGGATTCGTCTTTATTTGTAGAAGATGGGAGAACGCACCAGCAAAATCAACGGTGGAGATAAGCGGGAGAGATAATGACGGGGGCCCCTACCATGAAAAGATGAAAGAAGGCGAGCTGAGCGAGAGATACGATAAAGTTGAGAAAGACCGAACTCTCGGGAGAAGCAATACAGTTTCTCAACCGCGCCTAGATTTTAAAAAGAGACGTACTCCTGGTAATCTTCATCTATGCTCAGAAGAGAGTTTTAAAGCATACACGGTCGCTCAGGAAAATTCAGAGAGAGTGAAAATACAAGAGGAGGTAGCAAACCTTGAGGAACCATTAACCAATCGAGGATGTCTCAACCCAACACACTTGAGAGCTATCGTTACTTGCTGAATATGGGAGATGAAGAGTTTGAGGCCATGTTTGGAATTCAGACCATGGAGCGTGGCCCTTCCGCCAATGATGTCCAAGATCTTGATAAAGATTGGGACAACAACAACCAGGGTCAAAGGAAGCGTCGCCGGCGTCACACTGAGCGTCAGGTTCGAAAGCTTGAAGATTTCTTCACAGGGTGCCCTATGCCAGATGACAGATAAAGAATAGAACTGAGCCAAGAATTAGGGCTGAACCCTATGCAAATCAAGTTTTAGTTTCAAAATAGGTGAACCCAAGTAAAGACTCAACATGAGCGCCATGAAGTTGAGTTTCTAAAAGCTGAAAATGAAAAACTTCGAGCAGAGAACAAGAGCTATAAGGAAGCTTTCGACTCTGCCACCTGCCCCAACTGCAATAGCTTCCTCACCCTCGATGAAAGGCAATATCTGAGGATCGAAAATGCCCGTTTAAGAGGTGAGTTAGATCAGTTCGTAACAGGACCAAGTTCTATTAGAGGAAGGTACGAAAAGACCGATCCTATGGGGTCAGCATTGATGCCTCCCGAGAAAGAGGGGATATATCACCATTAAGTAAGTGGCATTGACGACGAGCTTTCCGCCATGATCAACTAGTTCGATGTTGATAAAGCATCGGAGCTGTGATGTGCATATCGAGCCCATATGTCAAATCAGTGATCACGGGTCCTTCAACATGGCTGATGTGTACCTGATCCGGAACGAAGCTAGCTGATCACTGGAGAGCCTACAAAGGAAGAAAAATTAATCCTCAATGAATGCATATGCTTGTGTGGGATTTTTTTCTTTTATGGATGTCTGGAATTAATGCAAAAGTAAGAAGTAGTAATCTCCCTTTCTCCTATTAAATGCTTGAATCCTTCACTTTACCAAATTCGCGACGAATTAATTACGACTAAAAGTCCGCAAAAACCCGAAGGGTAACTCCGTATCGTTTCAATTTACCCTCAATTGCTTTAGTTTTAAATTGGACTCCTTCTATTCTCAGAAATTTGCAAATTGGCCTGAGAACACAGTCGTACCCGAATGCGAAGTCCTCTTGTTGAACGAAATTGGGGGCAAATTAATTCGTGAACATTGCCATTAGATGGACAGCTTCAAATAAGGAAAATGCGAACGAAAACCCGAGCAATCTCAGAGATGGGTAGTTTTGTATCGTTCCAATTTACCCATGATCGTCTCGAGTTCTGAATTACTTTATTTTGTCTTAACAGGGATTGTAAATTACCTTGGAAAGCATCATAACGAAGAATTGCCCAATACGACAAGATTATGCCATCTGAAGATTAACCCTTAAAAAGAACCCCCATGGACGCCTGCGGTCTAATGGGCTTGATGGCATGGGGAATGGCAGTGGTCTGAAGCGGTCCGAGTTTGATCCCCAAGGTTGGAGAGTGTTGTAAATATTGTAAATAAATAAAATAATTTTTTTCACATATCTTTTTGCAGAAAGAAGCAGGGACACTCGATAAATGAGACGCAAGTCAATACTTTGCCACAACCTTGACCCTAATGGTGAAATGTCCAGTGAAAGTCGAGAGAAGCTCAACTCAGCGAAGCTGGTAAGGAGGCAAGGAATCCGAGATAAAGGGTAAATTAGTATCGTTTCCAATTTATCCCTTTTGATATTGGCTAATATGTCTCCCTTCCTTTTGATAGGAAATGTTACACTAACATTAACTGATGAGGTCAACCCTGATGAAAAGGGCGTGCAAATTGATAGGAGATTCCACCAACGACCATAAGGGTTGTCAACATTGAAAAAGGCACAAATGCGTTATTTGACCATGCATTTCGCTGGTGTAGGGGCAAAGTCAAAGACGATGCTACTCCTCGACCTTAAGGAGTTACCCTCAATTTGTTCGGTTCCCTGCAGTCCAGGGGCAATTCGAATTCTCCCTTTTCTTGAGAATTCTCATTCCATACTTGCACATTGTAACCGTGTGATGTTAAAAACTGCCACATCGCATTGTGTTTAAAGTTCCATGATTTATACATGATGTATTCTGCATGTTTAATTTGCCAATTCTGATTAGAGCATGAACTACACATAATGCATCAAATGTGTAGAACTGTGGCAACAGGATGATTAAAAGGCAAAACCTTTGTTCAACCACTCCTGCATTTAATCCATAATGGTCATGTACTAAATAGGTTTCCGATACTCCCTCAAGGTAATATGGGTTTTATCCCAAAAAGTCACAAATGCCCGACCCAGGGATGGACCCCCCCCGGCAATTATTTCTCTATCCCAAACACTACAGGTAAAATATTGACAATCCATCTTCGAGCGGCGGTTTCATTTCATAACCTTGTTCAAGACACTTACCCACACATCAGGGCCAAATAAAGCGCTAGTGCCCAGCAAATACCACTGAATGGCTAAATGCGTCTATGATCTAATTCTTCTTCTCGAATTG
>JAGVVM010001186.1:0-27571 GCA_019149425.1 Psidium friedrichsthalianum | reverse complement strand
CCCATTAGTATCCAAGGCCATTAGCCCATCTTAGGCCCACGACTAAATTTTAAGATTAACATAATATTTAGGCCCATTATAAGTATTAAATTCGGGTAGGGCCCAAGCCCAATTATGAAGGTTACCCTATTAGGCCTAATTAGGTTATTTTAGGCCCAAATTGATGTCCTAAGCCCATGTATACTATTGGGCCTTATATTTTAATATTCCAAATTATAGTTTAGGCCCATTCAATTGTGATTTTCGTCCATATATGGCCCTTATCCAAATTTAGTCCATTTGATTTGTCTTGGCCCAATTAGTGTAAAATTAAGTTCTCAAGCCCAATATAACCCTTAGGCCCAACATTCCACACGCCTACCTCACCATTTGCAGCCCATTAACACCAATTCAAGCCCAAATTCATTACCAACAGCCCATACCTCGGCCCAAGTCACAATTGCTCAATTAGCCTAATAAAAGCTTAACCTTAATCACATATTAGGCCCTAATTAACATGGCCAGCCCCTAATACATCATTCCACACACATATACCACTAGCCTAGACTAAGATTAGTAGTAGAGCTTACCTAGATGGGTCGGTGGCGGCGGCTGGTCGGCGAAGGAAAGCGGACGGCGGCCGGTGTTCTTCTCGGGCGGATGAGGCCGAGAGAGAAAGAGAGATGGTCAGGCCGGTTCGGGGCTTAGGGGGCCTCCATAGTCACGGTATTGAAGAGACAAGGGACAAGAGAAGACTTACCAAGGTGGCACGGAGGCTGGACGGTGGCGACGTTGAGCGGACGACGACGACGGGGACGGTGGCCGGCGGGCGAGCTAGGACAAACGAGAGAGAGAGAGACGTTGGGTTCGGTTCGGCCTCACCAAGGACAAAGGGCCACGGAACGAAGGGATGAGGGGCTTACCGGGACGGGGACGAGACGACGGCGACGTGTGGAGGCGGGCTTCACGGCGGACGGTCGGCGGCTTCGGCGGCGACGGGCGAACGGGAGAGGCCGAGAGGGAGAGAAGGGATTTCGGGAGAGAGGGAGAGAGAATGGCCGAAAATGAATGAGGGGGAGGAGAGAGAAGGGAGATTATAATCCCATTAAAATTCAAAATAAGTTTATAATGGGTTTAGGTAGAATAGTAACATGGATGAGACTTGTACTTGATGTGATTGACATTCTTGGAAATTGTGCCATGATTGATATGATGGACAAGACACTTGATTGATGGATGTGACATCCGATTGATGTGACATCTGATTTGACTTGCCTCGATTTGCGTGCCAAATGCACCGATCGGGTCCGAGCGCGAACGGATTTTGGACTGGATTTGGGTCGGTCTATCGAATTTATTCTAAAAAATCCTAATTTATCTAATTCTAAGGACTGAGCATTTACCGAGGGCATTTCGGTAATTTTCCTTTCACGTCTTGCTTCTCGACGTGCACCGGCTGTCTGACCTTCAGACGACATTTCTGAAACAAATTTCATTTCTTCATTGTGTTTGTCTTGCTGATTCGATTGTCCAATGCCGGATTTCATTTTGTGGTCAATTTCATTAGATACCGACCCTGTCTCAGTCTCAGACCAACGGGCGGCTGATTGAGAAAAATCCCCAGATAGCCTTTCCCCTTCGGTTGGTCATCTCAGGGAAGCTAATCCTGAGTGAGCGTCGACCAGAGTGTATTAACGAAGCATTTCCATTCATTTAGAAATTCCGACAGATGGGTCGAATTTTCAGACTGTCACAAACTCCCTACTCTTTAATCTATGGCATGGAAGCAGTATTACCTGTTGAAGTGGAGATTCCCTCCTACGCATTCTTTCTCAAGTTAAGTTGACTAAAGCTAATTGGATCCAACAGAGAATAGATCAATTGAATCTCATTAATGATAAGCGGCTTAAAGCTCTATGCCATGGCCAGTGCTACCAACAGAGGATTGCGAAGTCCTTCAACAAGAAAGTCCGGCCACGACATTTCCATATAGGTGATTTTGTTTTATGGAAAACTGCTGCCAATATTTTCTCTTCCAGAAGGAAAATGTGCTCCGAACTACGGTAGGCCATACGTCATGAAGAAGACGCTCCTAAGCGGCGCATTGATTTTAGCTGAAATGGATGGTCGTGTGTTTACTAGTCCTGTTAATTCTGACACTGTAAAAAAATATTATACTTGATTCGTTTCGATATCTTCATAATCAAGTTATAATATTCGCCTATTTGATGACCGTTCATTTCATGAGTTGTTAACTTGCACCAATAATCTTCATTGGGAGAAAGTTTTCAATCAAGAAGATCAAAACACAAAAATGCGAAACTTTCCTCTCATTTTATACATCAATGAACCTTATAACAGTCATTGGGGGGAAAAGTAACCCAAATTGAGCCCTAATAAGCAACACAAAAGAGCTCGCTGACTCTCCATAAAGTTAATGTTCTACTTACACCGAGCCGTCTGAGATTCGAGATCTGCAAGTTTAAAGAACAAGCGAACGCATTTCTCCTTCTGCCTAGCTACGTTGGCCTCATGATGTTCAACGGTGAATTTTAATTTCTCGATCAAGTCTCTCTCTAAAACTATATCTACCGTTAGATCTTCGAGCCTCTCCTCCAGCCACTCACATCTAAATTTCATCACGATATCACTCGGGTCATGCTCAAAATAAGTCTGTTCAAAGCTAGGCGCTCCACCAACTTCTCCCTCTCGTGAAGCAACAGCGAGGCTCGTTCATCAGCAGACTTGACGGCTTTCTTATATCGGGCAATCGCGTTTTCTACAAACTCCAAACATTTAGATCGATCCTGGTAGCGAGCTTTCACGATGTGGGCTAAAGTGATCATTTCGTAGATGGTCCGGTAAGTCTCCCGAAAGTTGATGAAGACGTGTGGGAACGCTCTGTATTCTCTCTCCAAGTTGGTGCCTTCGACCGAAGAAGCATTTATCTCCCTAAACAAACCGAAGATCTCAGTTTCGATACTCGGATGATAGGCTATGTAAATATAGCCTCGGCCAAGAAGGTGATAAAGTCTTTCCCATTTGAACATAACTTCAGTCGGGAAGTTGTGCGTAGGAGATTGGCCATTATCATTAAAATGATAGAAGAGAGAATCAAGGCAGACAAGTGGAATACGAAAGTATTAGAGGAGAGAGTCAAGACAAACTAGCGAAATGCGAAGATGGTAATCCACTTTGCGTTAAATATTGACTTCACAGTGGTAGTATCTATTGGTCAAATTTTCCTATCTGCCATTCCTTTTGGTGTCACCCCCTGTAGGCTCGAATCCCCTTGCTAATCTGTAATCTTGAGCCAAGCAAATCCGAATTCTTTATGAAAAAGGTTTGAGATGATACCGCCACTTTGAAAAGGAAAAAAAAAAGACGACCTGAGTGGGAGACATGAAAAACTTTAATAGAAACGAAGAGAGAATTTGTCCCCATTCTTAAAAGAAGAGAGCTCACCTGCAAAATCAACACTTGGGACGGACTGGAAAGATAATGGCAGGGCCCCCTACCACTACGAAAAGATAAAGAAGGGCAAACGAGCGAGGAACACGGTAAAAGTTGAGAAAGACAGAAATCTTGGAGGAAGCAATACAATTTCTGAAGCCGCGCTTAAATTTTAAAGAGGCGTCCTCTTAGTAATCTTCATCCGTGCTCAGAAGAGAGAATGTTAAGGTGCACATGGTCACTCAGAAAGATTCAGAGAGAGTGAAAATATAAAGAAGAGTAGCAAATCTTGAGGAACCATTAACCGAGCAAGGATGTCTCAACCCAAACACACTTGAAAGCTATTGTTAATTGCTGAATATGCGAGATGAAGAGTTCGAGGCCATGTTTAGAATTCAGACCATGGAGCCTGGCCCTTCTGCCAACGACATCCAAGATCTTGACAAAGATAAGGACAACAACAACAAGTGTCAAAGGAAACGTCGCCGGCGTCACACCGAGCCTCAGGTTCAAAAGCTTGAAGATTTCTTCACAGAGTGTCCTATGCCAGATGATAGACAAAGAATGAAACTGAGCCAAGAGCTAGGGCTGAAACCTTCACAAGTCAAGTTTTGGTTTCAAAATAGGCGAATCCGAGTAAGGACTCAATATGAGCACTATGAAGTCGAGTTTCTAAGAGTTGAAAATGAAAAACTCTGAGCAGAAAACAAGAGGTATAAGAAGCTTTCGACTCCGCCACTTGTCCCAACTGCAATAGCCTCCTCACCCTCTACAAAAGGCAGTATCTGAGGATCGAAAATGCCAGTTTAAGAGGTGAGTTAGATTAGCTCATAATAGAACCAAGTTCTGTTCGAGGAAGGTACGAAAAGACGATCTTATGGGGTCAGCATTGATGCCTCCCGAGGAAGAGGGGGTTTATCACTACCAAGCAAGTGGTGTTTTGACGATGAGCTCATCGCCATGATCAACCAGTTCGATGTTGATGAAGCATCGAGGCTGTAATGTGCACATGGAGCCTGTATTTCGAAGCTAGTGATCACGGGTCCTTCAACATCGCCGATGAGTACCTGACTCAGAATGAAGCTAGCTGATCACTGAAGAGCCTACAAAAGGAGCAGAACCGATCCTGAACGAATACATATATTTTATTCCCTTGCGTGGGATATTTTATGTTTCTATAAATGTCTAGCTTTAATTCGGAAGCAAGAAGTAGTAATCTCCTTTTCTCCTATTTAATGCTCGGATCTGTTACTGCACCAAACTCAAGATAACATTAATTGCGAGTAAAAATCTGCGTAAACTCGAAGGGTAACTCCGTATCGTTTCAATTTACCCTCATTTACTCCTGCTCTAAGTGAATCCCTTCCATTCCCAGGAATTCGTAAACTGTCCCAAGAATCTCATTGAACAAAAATGGGGGCAAATCAATTCGTGGACATGCCACTGAATGGACGGCTTCAAACAAGAAAAACACGAGCAAAAGACACAAGCAATCTCAAAGAATGGGATTGTAAATTACCTTGATAAGTATCGTGACATGGAATTGCTCAACGCAATGCAACAAGACCGCGTCATCTCGAAGACAACCCTTACAAGAAAGCCCCCATTGAAGCCTACGGTCCTGTGGGCCTGATGGCATGGAGAATGACAGTGGTTCGAAATGCTCCGACTTTCGATCCTCGAGGTTGGGGAATGCTGTAAATATTGTAAGGGAATAAAATAATCTTTTGCCCATTTCTTTTGCATAAAGAATAAGATACTCGACGAACGAGAATGAAGTCAATACTTTGCCACGCCTTGCCCCTAATGGTAAAGTGTTTTACGAAGGTCGAGGGAAACTCAAACCCAATGAAGCTGATAAAGGGGACGTGCAAGGCATTCGAGATTACACTAACATTTAACATATCGAACGAGAGAACTCCAAGGGACAAAATTATGATCATGTAGTGAGATCCATTCTGATGAAAATGGGGCAAATTAAAGGCAAACCCTGAATTGAAAAGAAAAATATGTATTCTTTAATTATTTGGTTTCAAAGATAACCTTTCTGCTTTCTTCCTTGCAGGGGCATTCGACCGACGACCATGACGGTTATCAACATTAAACAAGCCCGAATGCTCCTTCACCCATACAATTTATTATGCAGGAGCAAAGTCAGAAACAAGCCACTCCTCGACTTAAGGAGTAGACTTCCAGATTTGTTCGATCCGCCCACATGTACAAGGGCAATTCAAATTCTCCCATTGTTGAGGATTCTCTTCCATACTTGCACATTCTATAAACACGCATGATGCTAAAAATTGACACATCTGCATTGTGTTTACACATTTTGTGATTCATGCATGACTATTCTGCATGTTTAATTTGCTAATTCTGACTTGAAGCATAAACTGCACATGATGCATCGATGTGTAGAATGGGGCATGACAGGATGATGAAAGGCAAGCCATCTCCACACACGTCCTACATTTTAATCCATAGTGAATTGTGTGCTAAATAAGTTCTGCATTCCCCAAGGCAACGGTTTTCTTGCAAAAAGTACGATAGCCGAAGGGAAAGAGGCGATCATTTCTCTATCCTAAACACTACAGGTGACCATTGATAACCCATTTGAGCGACGATTTCATTTTGTAACCCCTGTCAAGAACCACCCCACACCGAGGCCAAATGGAGGTAGTCCCAGCAATAACACGAGGTAAATGGTCAGAAATTTTCTTGCGCGGACTAACATTAATTTTCGAGTGTTTCTTTGCTTTCAACCTCGTACGGTAATTCAAGTGCCTGAGGATGATGAAAAGGATCCGTTTCTCTATCCGATACACTTTCATCCTTTGTATTGCCCAATTGTGCTTGCACATTCATTTCTTAAAACCCCGTTGATGATCACGGTTCATTCCAAGATGAAGATGGCACCATCTCCAAGCAGAAAAACTCAAAAGAAGGAGGTCTATATAGAGTTCCTGAGTCAACTCTTCAAGTATACTAGATCTTTGATATACATGCGTATACGGCACAATCTTTGGACATTATCAGTCCCGGGCATGAATAAGCAAAGCGCCAAGCAAAGCAAGGCCAATGCTCATTCAAATCAACGTTCATTCTTGAATGCCTTTGAAGACTCAGTGAAAGCATATTATCTCCTTCTGTAAATCCCCAATGGGATCTGATTACAAAAAAAAAACTCTTTGAAGGAGTCAAATTGCAAAATATACACAATTGAAGTTTACATCGTTCGGGAGCGACGACGGTATTAGCAAAAGTTGACACCCTTCTCATACAGCAATGGTGTTCTTTGAAGACAGTTCCAGAAAATCGAGACCGATGATAAAGATGCAATGATCACCAATGTTAAACCCACCTCATATATTTTCTGGGCCAAAATAAGCCTTTCATTTCCTTAGTCCCCAATCCTAACCTACGTTACAACCTGTGAAAGTCTTTTCTGATTAAGGCGCTTGAGTTAACGTAGAGTTGAAGGATTTTAAGCATCGCTCGAAAAAGTACGAGCAAGATTATTTTCCTCGCATTTTGCAGCGTTCTTGACTTGTAAACTCGACGTAGATGATGAAGACTTTTTGTCAATAGCCTTGGCTCAAAAGAGTCCCCTTTAGTAAGCCTTTGACCCAGCCTATGTATAACCCTAATCAAGACCTCTAGATAGGCTTGATTTTATCAATTACAATATTACTTAGACCCTTGCTGAATGCGATAATGGTAAGATTGAGTGATTTCTTTTCAATCCTGCAATCAGGATAAGCGGCCTTTCTCGAGAGTGAGAGAAAGCCTTTCGGACTGAAGTTCCCCATTCAGATTACATTCGAGGTGTTCATACTATGATAACTTCCTTAAACAGAATTAGTAATGCAAACTTGACAAAATATTGGTGCATGATCCACATTTTGATTGATTGCATCATAAGTTATTACACAGATGCTTCTAATCATCGCAAACTTAGCTGAATAGTTTTGCATGAACTAATGAACTCATTGACGAAAATGCTTGCACATGTTACCTCTGACATTACCTGACAGTTAACACGTTCCCGATGTTCGACTTACTTTCCAAGGTCTCAAAATTCATTCGGCGATTATTGAATGAACAAGCCTAGTTGACAAGAAACAGTCAGGTGTTTCTTCCAAATCCTCAAGTAAGTATATCTTCAACCTAAACCTTTCAAGGGAATGAATTCTGACGATTGTCAGGGTGCTCGAATCCAGTGTGGCACATACAGAGAAAGAGCAGGCGTAACACAATCAGCCTGTCTATGCCTTGACCATTAACTCGGAAGACCCAGGTAAGTTTATTGAACCCTTTCGACTCATGATCAATATGTTCTCATGAAGTCTTCATCAATTCACGATCGACATATTCTCGCATTCTTGATCTCTGTCTTTATCAAGCCATAATCGACATGCTCTCATGGTCTTGATCAAGATATTTACATATCTCATGTTCGACCTACTCTCATAAGATATTAATCAGTTTACGATCGACTTGCTCTCGTGCTCTGATGTTTATCAAATCACAATCGACATGCTTTTGTGATCTTGACCTACCTCTACCAACTCATGGTGGCCTATCAAAGCGATAGTGGTTCCAAGAAACAAAATAGTGCAGCCTGAACCGCGACTCAATCACATTCCTTCATTCTATACCTTGCGCTGTTTTGCGTCAGCGGGAAACTTCTGATAACAGATAGGCACCAGTATCTTGAGATCCTTGCATCCACGTGCAGGTTTCTTAATCTATTTCTTTGGAGTGGATAAGTCTTATTTATAGTCCTATTTATCATGCATCACTTCACCTACGTAGAAAATGGGATTAAGACCCCCACAAAATTTTTCATTCATCATTTGGGTTGTCAAATTTAGGTTCAAATCAGTCTTTGAGTGAAACCTTTGCGAGCCTCCACTCAAAGAGGGGCAGATGTTGACACCTAAATTTTTTATTTTTTATTTTTTATTTTATTTTTATTTTATTATTTTTATAAATATATTTTTTCTTTTTTTCTTTTTATATGTTACACAAAAATTGAAAATATTCGCACCCAAAAATATTTTTTCTCATGTGTTGTATTTGTTATTTTTATTATTTATTTATTATTTATTATTATTATTTTTATTTATTTTTATTATTTTTATTATTTTTTACATTGCATTTGTCCATTAACAGCAATGAAGTTGCAGGTGCGGCACATTGAGGGAAGATAGGACGACACGAGGTGCTGAGCAGCTCCCAGAGTACATGAGAGTATGCTTCAAAACTCTTGGCGATATTGCAGATGACTTTGGTAACATCATTTTTCAAGAAAAGCATGGGTGGAATCCCACGTATTCTTAGTCAAAAATATCAGGCATGATGGAAACAAGAGGGATAAAGCCTGATCATATCAGTTACAATACTCTGATAAGTGGTTATAGTAGACGTGGCGACATGAATGATGCTTTTAGGACACGGGATGAGATGTTGAGTGTTGGATTCAATCCCACATGTCTCACTTATAATGCCCTTATTCAAGGTTTATGCAAGAATAAGGAAGGAGATTATGCTAAAGAGCTCCTCAAGGAAAGGGTTAATAAAGGCATCACTCTAGATGATGGCACTTACATTTCACTGATTGAGGGAATGGGAAATTTCATAAATCTGAAAGAAATGGCGACTCTTGAGTACTAAGCCCAAGAAATTATCCTATCTGGTGATAGCAGAGAGGTATTTCGGAAGAAGTCTGGTAGAGAGAACTCTTTTTGCCACCAGGTGTCGGGGAAAGGTCCATGGCGCAGAACAAACTGCTTCTAGGAACACAAGTACAGAACAAATTACTTCAACCATTAGTAGAGTAGAGTGGACCATTTTGCAACTTCTGTTTTTGCTCTCCGAAATTGTCTACTACGCAAAGGGTTATAAAATTGTCATCTCAAGAGTGGAGTGCACCACTTTGCTGTAATTCGTTTATCATACAACTGATTACTTCATCCTGCAAGTTGTGCATGCCATTCACTTTGGTTAGCTGATTAGAGGTTGAATTTCTCTGCTACTGGAAAATCGTCAACCAGTGAGGGATGGTCATGATGGGGTTTACAAGTCATTTCCAGATGTAATCAAGGCGAAGAGGGTGAGACTTTGCTTGACAAAGGGGTCAACAATTCAGGTCGTTATGTCATTTCGTAGGACACCCACTTCCATTACATGATCTGGATTACCACGGGAAATAGCAATATAGCTTTTTCAGACTTTCATAATTCGTGGACTGGTTATACATCCTATTTCCAATACGGGAGTGCTAAGAGTGGCATTCGGGATCATGGACTCATTGTATGGGAAATACTGGAACAAGTTAAGCTATGGTATCCTGTATAGCCGAACAGAGAACATGCTCTGCATAGATTAGGTAATGGCGTTATTGAACTTATGGAATATTGCTTCTTGGATTTTCGTGGTTATTCTCTTTCTACCCATGGGGTATTTCTCTTTTAAAATGTGTAACGGAACTCATTCAGGAGAGATCATTAATGGATAGCACTTCTTCCTTATACAAAAAAAAAATCGATCCACGATTGCTTGATGTGAAGCATCTGTTTCAAGAATCAATTGAGCCCCCTAGGACGGTGGTCGATGTACTTAGAGGAACAAAACAAAAGAGACGCGGGACAATTTTGGAGTGAAGGGGGGCTCATCATCACAAGACATCATGAAAGAAAAGCAGAAAGAGGAAATCCTAGATGATGCCTACAATAAGTACATGTTTGATGATGAGGGGCTGCCTGAGTGGTTTTTAGATGTGGAGAGGAAACACCGGCAACCAATTAAGCCAGTGACAAAAAAGGAAATTAATGCAATGAAGGCGCAATTTAAGGAGATAGATGCCTGCCCAACTAAGAAGGTGGCAGAGGCCAAAAAGAGGGACACCGAAAGAAGAAAAAGAAAGTGGAGAATGGGTGTTGGTGTGGAGGACATCACCACAAACCACCCCCGTGCATTTTTTACCACGGAATTTTGCCATGACAGAAGAAGGACATCATTCGTCTGCGCCCAAATAGTGCAGTTTTTTTTTGGGCTAGCAAATCTGTAATCAAATTTCAACTGGCATGATGGTATCAAATTATCACTTTTTTGCTCTCTAATTCGTTGCTGGGATTAGAAGAATCCAAGGCAGATCATAGCGGGATTGTTTGGGGTTTGACAGCTGCATGTGAAGCTTCATTTTCTGAACTAGAGAAGGTGGAACCTGCTCGAAGCATTTTGTCACCTGCCGCGGTCATACATGAGGCAAGTTTTGAGTATCTAGGTCTGTCGAAGTTCCGTAAAGAAGTTCCTTCCATTGGGTTTCATGGAGATATGGATGATTTCTCTGCACAATTCAACTAGCCACATCTCAAAGTTAGAAAGTATTGATATGCCCGAAAATTCAAATTTGCACGGTCCTATCCAATACAAATATGATTGGACATGTGCTTTTGGACTGGACTAGCGTCGTTGAGTTTAACTAGTTCTGGCGTGACTCGTTCTAAATTGCAGCATCTAAAGACACTAAAGATGGTGAAATTGAGTGGGAGACAAGAGAAAGAATCCACTTTATGGGCACTTGATGACAACAAAAATGATGGCACTCCATGGCAAAGAGCTGGAATTGGCATAAAAAAATGAAGGAGACGAAGGATACAATTTAGAGAGGCCCTTAAGTACAAAAAGGAGCTCTTGAAGACCATTATAAAAAGGGGAAGATACACAGAGTCAGGGAGGATAGTGAATGGAAAAAAAGGGGGAAAGCCAGAAACATATTCAGATTTTGAGAAAACAAAAAAGGGAGAGTGCTCATATTTTTCCCAAGCAAACATCCACCCTCACAAAATCGCATTAATTTGGCCTCTCCTTTCGAATTGAGAGCTTTTAGGCCGGTGTTGGTACATTAGTCCAGTCTCGGTTCCGAGTCATTCAGCCTCGTTCAGCTCACTACTTGTTAATCAAGCTCCTTATCGATCCCTCATTGTCAAGGCAACGAACATCACTCGAGGATCCTCTAAACGGGTTCAAGTTACTGGACGAATCAAGGAGGTTGAGGAGAGAGCAACGAGAGAACAATCTCAGGATGTTTTTTCCTACTTTTTTACCCAAATCTATTCCAGATTTTTTTTTTGGGCAAGATCGGCTTACTTCAAGTGTAGATTTTTCTTCGATAAGGGCTTATTGTTCGCCCTCACCACGGTTCGGTGAAAAAAAAAATTGTTGCTGTGGTGATCCATTCTTTTATTGCGAATTCACGACTGTCCAGTGGTGCTTATACCCCAAATTGGCTCAACTTTTGCCCTATAAACTAAGTTTTTTTTTCTGTGGGAGCCTAAAGGTGATTTCTAGACTTCTTTGATATGTTTTTGCATTTTTTTAGTGCTATTCGCTTGCTTATAAAACAAAAAAAAAATGAAAAGAAGGAAATTCGCATGATTAAAAATCATTAAACCTAATTTTTTTTTATCATATTTTGAAAAGGGTCCAATTTTTTAATTGAGGCATATTTTCAGATTGTTCAAAACCTAAGTCCAACCCATCCCCATTCGAGCGACTCTTCCTGTCGCCATTCGGGAACGGTCCTCCAGTTTTAGAAAAGTGGGAAAAATGACCAACTCGATCTATCGCCATTTGGATCCGGCTCGTCATCTTCCAAAAGTTGATTTAGAGTGAGATAGAGATGATTGATTTGCTTGGGTCTGTTATTTCAGATTCACTCAATTGATATTTTGTTTGATTGTGAAATTTCCTAAGATTGTTTTAAATTTTTAAAATTTAGGAAGAGGTAGTTTTTCTTAGAACTTATACCTAATTAAATCTTTAAGGAATCGAGTTTAATTTGGAAATGAGAGTCAAATAAATAAAAAAAAATCGAAATAAAAAATGTCCTCGCGTGGCTGAAAGTTAAAAAAATACAAAAAAAATAATAATAATACAAAAAAAATATACAAAAAAATCATGTGTATCATGTCATGCATTCCGTATTTTCAAAAAAATGACATATCATATCTTTGCATCATTTCTCGTGCCATTCATAGTTGCGAGCATCATTTAGCCCTGTCATCCATTTGTCTAAAAAATCATGCATATCACATCATGACGTTGTTATTTCACGTATCTCATATCTTGTACGTTCACATCATATTTTATTTCACTATGTCATTCAGGATGTCATTAGTACTATACTTAGTATACTCATGTTAGGATAATTTAATTCATATGTTTAAATTTTTTAAAATGCATGCTACCTAGTTAGTAGATTTTTTTTACATGCTATATACAGTCTTTGCGTGTTTATTTTATTTAAAGTGTATGATTTTTTTTTTTGCAATTTGCCTTAAGTGTTGCATTAATTCGACGTAATCTTGCACGTTTAATTTTACCATATGAATTCGACATATAGGTTAGTCTTCACATGTCATGCATTGCATCCCTTCCAAATAATAAAAAAGCCTTCATCTAAATTTTTTTCTAATATAAAAAAATAATAAAAAAAAAGGAAATCAATCAATGTCGAGTTGCCGAGCATAGGTTTTCATGGAATTAAGGTACCAAAAGGGCGTTAGTCTCAGTCAACCAGCGTAATTAAGTCCCCAAACACTCAATCTTTGGTTCGTAGGAATAAAATAGTTCCTCCCGCTATTTTATTTAGGTATCTAACCAACCTACCAAAAATGGTTTAGTAGCGGCTTCGAATTCTAAATTGTTTGAGCTTGGAAGAGTCTGTATTATGTTAATCACTTAATTTAGCCTGATAATCCATTAACCTAAGATCTTAACTGAATTTTAGGTTGCGACAGCTTGGCGACTCCGCTGGGGACTAATATGTGCTTTAAATTTTTCGAAAAAAGGAAACTTAACTGGGTTTCTTAAATCCGTCGAAGAAAAATTGAAAGCTTTAGGCCTATAAATTCCATGGATGTCTCGCTTTGGGCGATGTTGATCGAAACTCACTTTGAGGTGTTAAATGTTTTTGTAGACTTTGGAGTGATAAGGGGTTGAGTGCTTACTAACCATTTTCATGCAGGTTGGTGTTGGAATATATGTATTTTGGGTTTATATTGAAGTGTCGAATGCTTTAAACTTTTGTACATGTCTTTATTGTTCTTGCATCTACACTTAGCACACACAATCCGCCATTGGACCAAAATGGCTTAGGTTTAGGATGGTACTTGGTTGGGGACACTTCGGCCATCACCATTTGGCCCAAGTCGCCTTTCTCAAGTCTCGAACTTTTCAAATTGGGTGCCAAGAATTGCCATCCCCATCATTAGCCATTATGATGCGGGTCGTTACTTGGTTAAGCCGGATATCTACAGGGATCCCCGACTCTATCACAAGCTAAAGTGATTCAATCGGGCATCCTTGGGGCTCCACCTTTGTCAAGACATGCTAGATAGAAATCGAACCTCACGAAAACATTTCATGTGCATGTTTGTGTAATTGACATATCTGGTTCGTTTTGAAAGGCGATATTTTCTAGAACTTTTATTCTATCGTTTACTTATTTTCTCAAGTCGATCCAGGACTTTTGTTAGGAGATTTTGTTTAGTGTCTCGAGCTATATACGATGGGGGAAGTCCGAGTTATTACTCCAGCAAAGGATCAGTTGGAGGAGTGGTGGAATGAATTGTGCGAAGATGGCAGAGATATGTCAGATTTCGCATTGGCCGAATGCTCCCCCTAATTGACATTCAACCTTCAATTTGGTCTCATCCATGCACTGGTGCACTTCTGGAGTCCGAAGACCACCACTCTTATATTGGTAAGCATGAGCTAACTCCAACCTTAGAAGAGTATAGTGTTCTGTCATGACCCGAGAGAAATTAATTTTTCTCGATCAGGTTAATGGATTATCAGGTCAATGACTAACCTAATTCGGACCCTCGCAAGCCCTACCGAATCGCAACTTTGGTTTTTGTTCAATGATTTTAGAATTTGGAGTCGCCACTAATCATTTTATGGTAGGCTGATTAGACACCTAAATAAAGTATTGAGAGAAATACTTTATTCCTATGAACCAAAGATTATGAGTTCGGGGACTTGGTTACGCTAGATTACTCTAACGCTCTTTCGATACCATTTTATTCCACGAAAAAGCATTGGGATGAGATTTGGGGTCAAACTGACCAGAAGGGTAAAATGGTCATTTTTCAAGGATCGGGAAGTGAAACAGGTCAAACCAGTTGAATGTGGTCATTTCCTATTTTCCACAATTTTGAGAATTTTCGGAATTTTTCCAAGACAATTTACTCATAAGGGGCAAAATCGTCATTTCAAAAAGATCATGAAGGGAAATCATCAAAAATAGGATTGGCCAGTTGAAATGGCTCATTCCTAATTCTTGAGGTTTTTCTGAATTTTTTGAAAATTTTTCAAGACAATTTGCCCATGAGGGGCAAAATCGTTATTTTAAAAAATCAGGAAGGGAAGTCATTAAAAATAGGATTGGCCAGTTGAAATGGTCAATTTCCTAATTCTTGAGATTTTTCTACATTTTCTGGAATTTTTCAAGATAATTTGCCTATGAGGGGCAAAATCGTCATTTTGAAAAGATCAGAAAGGGAAATCAACAAAAATAGGATTGACCAGTCGAAATGGCCCATTTCCTAATTTTTGAAATTTTTCTTTGAATTTTTTTTTTGCTTTGCATGAATATACATGCATTAATGACAATACAAATACGTATGCGGCATGGCAAAGTATGTATGAGCAATACTATATGAAATACGCATGAATGACATTTTTTTTTGTATTTTTTTTGAATGCTTGGGCTTCCCATTCTGGGTTTAATAGTGCAGAAATTAAATTGCAGAAAGTAGAGGCAGTAAATAAAAGAACTCCAACGGGTGGGTCGGCCTTCCCATTCTGGGGTTTGATGATGTAGAAATAAATTGCAGAAAGTAAAGACAGTAAATAAAGAACTTCCAACGGGTAGTTCGGCCTGGCTTGGCCTACCCATTCTAGGGTTTGACAGTACAGAAATTAAATTACAGAAAGTAAAAGCAGTAAATAAAGAACCTCCAACGGTGGGTCGGTTTTCCCATTCTGGGTTTGATGGTATAGAAATTAAATTGCAGAAAGTAAAGGTAGTAAATAAAGAATCTCCAACAGGTGGCTCGGCCTTCCCATTCTGGGGTTTGACAATATAGAAATTCAAATGTGAAAAATAGAATATAGTAAATAAAGAACCTCCAGCAGGTGACTCAGCTCACCAATTCTAGGGTTTGATAATACAAAATCAAAATATAAGATAGAATACAAGAGATCTTTACACCACCAAGTATGTGGCAGAATCTGCCGCAATTTGGGATTCGGATCTTTTAAGCGAAAAATGTAGAAATTGTAATACAAATACGACATGTGAATATGACATGGCATAATCGAAATTTAAATCAATCCATTGAGGTAGCGATATTCTCGAAGATTTTAATGGTTAGGATCGTTACCTGATTTAATGGATTTGATTGCCGAATTCAGACCTCGTGTCACCTTATGGATCAAGATTGCGGCTCGGACGACGGGGTGAACTCGTGACTTGTGTTGATCGGTAGAAAAATTGGTGGTGGGTAACACCTAGATTTAAACTCTTACCATCTTCAAGACTCTCTTTATAAAAGAATTCACTCTCTCTTTTTGTTTTTTTTCTTCTCTCTAATTTTTCTTCAATCTCCCAAAACCCTCTCAAACATTCAAATTTTCTCTCCAAAAAAGATCCCCCCTCCAAGCTCTCTTCTTCATCCTTTATAGTCCATCATTTATCTCACATTCTAATTTCTCCACTAACTCTATCTCCTATTCTAATTTCTCCACTAACTCTTCTTCATCTTCATCTTCATCTTCTCTTCTCCATATTTATCCCACATTCTAATTTCTCCACTAACTCTTCTTCATCTTTATCTTCCCCTTCTCCATATCTATTTCCCATTCTAATTTCTCCACTAACTCTTTTTCATCTACATCTTCCTTCTCTATCTCATCTTATTTCTCTATCTATTCTTCTATATCTTCCTTTCTCTATTCTAATCCTATTTTTCCATCTATCTTCTCCATTTTCCCTTCTCTATTCTAATTTCTCCACTGACTCTTTTTTTAGTTATTTACAAAATAACCCTCAAGTGTTAGGTATTTGCATTCTAGTCCTTGAGATTTTAATGCAAAATTCAACAAGCCCTTTTACAAAATTGAGTCATTCTGGGTACATTGGGCCAAGATGAAAATTCAGACTATTAGAAGATAATGTCACAACTCCTAAAAGTGAAAAATAAAATAAAATGACTTGAATTGGATTTTTTAGGGCCGATTCGAGATTATGCTCGTGAAGGAACATATGACCCGAATTGTATTTTTTGAATTTGTGATGGCCAACATGAAAAGGGAATTAAAATAAAAATATTGACTATTTTTGTGTATTTTTGTGGCCTCAAATGTTATTTTTTCTCAAATTTTTAAATATTTTTTTATTTTTCAAAAAAATATTACAAAATACGAAAAATATGAAAAATCACTTTTTATTCAAAATTGGTTCCTTAGACTTGACCAAGGCTTTCAAAGTTTATTTTTCAATTTTCTCATTTTTCTTGATTTTTCTATGAATTTTCGAAAAAAAAATACTGAAAAATACTAAAAATATGGAAAAGCATTTTTTTGTTCAAGATGGTTTCCTAGGCTTAGCCAAGGTCCCCAAAGTTGATTTTTTAATTTTATGAATTTTTATGGCTTTTTCATTAATTTTAAAAGAGAAAAGGTGATTAAAAATCAAGTGTCAACAACTGCCCCTCTTGAAAGGAAGCTTGGTAGAGGTTCATTTCAAAGCGAGATGACACCTGAATCCTAATCGACTCAAACCTAAAGAGATAAAAAGAGTTGTGACATGCGATCTCTAATACCTCTTTGTGCCAGTTCTGATCTAGACCGAACTTGAGAAGGCTCTCATGAAGTAAGGGAGAGATAGAGAGGAGAGTCAAGGGTTTTACCTAAGCTTACCTGCCGCCCCGCGGTTGTTGCTGACTGACCTGTCGATGGTGGATTGAAAACCTAAGGATTCGTTATAAGAAAACCTTATGGGGATTGAATTGGACTCGTATGGTAGGTCACCCCAAGGCGGATTCCTAATAAAAGGATTTTGCTGATTAAAATAAGATCTGACCCGTATGATAGGTCACTCCATGAAAGGATTCTGGTGGCGATCTATCCTACTTAGAGGATTCGCATGTATTTTGACCCGTATGGTGGGTCGTACCATGATAGAACCCTGGTGAAAGGATTCTACTGAGCGATTTACCCGATGTCGGGTTCATCGAAGAAAATGCTGGAAGGACTTTGTGCCTGTAGAAAGGACTTTAAAATGGTTTACCCGATGTAGGATCTACCAAATGAGTGCCTATAAGAAGGACTTTATGCCTGTAAGAAGGACTTTGTACCTTTAAAAATGACTTTGGTGCTGTAGGAACGACTGTTGAAAATGGACCGTTCCGTATTAGGGTTTCCAATAGAAGGGCTCCAGAGACGATATATCCTATAAAAGAGCTCGTTTATGTGGTGATTGCAACTCAGGACTTGGGAATGGGTCATTCTGAGTTAGAAGTCACCAATGACTACCTAAATGTCACATTTTTTTTGGGTAGACAAGAGAGTATTGACCAAAAAAATAATTTTTGGGCGCTAATCTAGGATCTGGGGAGATTAGAAATCCTACGGAAGCTCAAACCCAAATTAACCTACCATGAAGGGTGCCATTCTAGGATCTGGGGAAGCAGGAATCCTGCAGAAGCTCAAATCCCATTTTGTTCTCCTGTTGCCTTAGAAATAAGCCAAAGAAGCAGAGATCAAAGTATCTCGAACATTTTATTTTCAAGACGAATCATGCTTTATTTGAAGAAAATGGATACTTGTATTTCTGGCAATGGATTCGAGTACCCTGACAATCGTCAGAATTCATTCTCTTGAAAGGTTAGGTTGAAAATATGCTTACTTGAGGATTTAGAAGAAGCGTCTGGTGGTTTCTCGACAACTAGGCTTGTTCATTCAATAATCGCCAAATGAATTTCAAGACCTTGGAAGGTAACTCGAACATCAGGAATGTGTTACCTGTCAAGCAGTGTCAGAGGTAACATGTGCAAGCATTTTCATCAATGAGTTCATTGGTTCATACAAAACTATTTAGCTAAGTTTGCAATGATTAGAAACAGTCTGTGTAATAACTCATGATGCAATCAATCAAAATGTGGAGTCATGCATAACTATTCTGTCAAGTTTGCATTACCAATTCTGTTCAAGGAGGTTATCATAGTATGAACACCTCGAATGTAATCTGAATGGGGACTTCAGTCCAAAAGGGCTTTCTCTCACTCTCGAGAAAGGCTGTTTATCCTGATTGCAGGATTAAAAAGAAATCACTCAATCTCACCATCATCGCATTCAGCAAGGGTCTGAGTAATCTCACAATTGATACGATCAGGCCGATCTGGAGGTCTTGATTAGGACCATAATGTAGGCTAGGGTCAAAGGCTTACCAAAGGGAACTCTTTTGAGCCAAAGCTATTGACAAAAAAGTCTTCATTATCTGCTCCGGGTTTACAAGTCGAGAACCGTGCAAAAATGAGATAGAAATAATCTTGCTCGTATCTTTTCGAGCGATGCTTAAAATCATTCAACTCTACGTTAACAAGCGCCTTAATCAGAAAAGACTTTCACGGGTCGTAATGTAGGTTGGGATTGGGACCAAGGAAGGCTTATTTTGGCCCAAAAGATATATGAGGTGGGTTTGACGTTGGTGATCATTGCATCTTTACCACCAATTTCGACCTTTTAGGATAGTCTTTAAAGACACCATCGTTGTATGAGGATGGTGTCTACTTCTGCTGATACCGTCGTCGCTCCCGAGCAGTGTAAATTCCAACTGTGTATATTTTGCAATCTAACTCCTTTAAAGAGTTTTCTTTCGCAACCAGATCCCATTGGGGATTTACATAGAAGATAAGATGTTTTCACCGAGTATACATGAACATTGATTTGAATGGGCCTTGGCCTTGCTTTTGACTAGCACTTTATTTTTTCATGCCCGAAATTATTTTCCTCTCTTTTTTTTCATTTCATTTTCATTTTCATTTTTTCAAAGATTGTGCCGTTATACACACATATGTCAAAAATCACACCTGAAGAGTTGACTTGGGAACTCTATGTGGGCCCGCTTCTTTTGGGTTCTTTGCTTTGAGGTGGCGCCATCTTCATCTTGGAATGAGCAATGATCACCAACGGGGTTTTAAGAAACGAACATGCAGGCTCAATTGAGCGATGCAAAGGATAAAAGTGTATCGGATAAAAAAACGAATGCTTTTCGTCATCCTAAGGCACTTGAATTAGCGCACGAGGTTGAAAGCTAAGACACACTCGAAAATTGATGTTAGTCCGAGCAAGAAAATTTCTAACCATTTACCTCGTGCTATTTGCTGGGACTACCTCCATTTGGCCCCAATGTGGGGTGGTTCTTGACAGGGGTTACGCCGCTCAAATGGGTTGTCAGTGGTCACCTGTAGTGTTTAGGTAGAGAAATGATCGCCTCCTTCCCTTCAGCTATCATACCTTTTGCAAGAAAACCCATTGACTTGGGGAATGGGGAACCCATTTAACACATGACTCATTATGGATGTAGGATGTGTGTGGAGATGGCTTGCCTTTCATCATCCTGTTATGCCCCATTCTACACATTCGATGCATCATGTGCAGTTTATGCTCCAAGTCAGAATTGGCAAATTAAACATGCAGAATAGTCACGCACAAATCAGGGCATGTGTAAACACAATGCAGATGTGGTAATTTTTAGCATCACGCGTGTTTATAAATGTGCAAGCATGGAAGAGAATTTCTCAAGAAAGGGGGAATTCGAATTGCCCCTGGACATGCAGACCAAATAAATTGAAGGTCTACTCCTTAAGTCGAGGAGTGGCTCGTCTCTGACTTTGCCCCTGCACATTGAAATGCATGGGTGAAGCGAAGCATTTGGGCCTTTTTCAATGTGAACAATCGTCATGGTCATCGGTTGAATGCCCTGTAAAAAGCAGAAAGATTATCCTTGAAACCAAACAAGTTAAGGAAGACATACTCTCCTTTTCACTTCAGGGCTTGCAATCAATTTGCCCCATTTTCATCAGAATAGACCTCATCAGATGATCATAATTTTGCCCACTTGGGGCTGTCTTCTTCGACATGTTAAATGTTAGTATAAACATTTCCTGTCAAAAGAAAGGAGACATATTAGTTGGTATTAGAAGGGATAAATTGAAAACGATACTAGTTTACCCTTCATCTTGAATGCATTGCACGACCCTTTTACCAGGCTTTACTGGGTTGAGTTTTCCTCGACTTTCGTTGGCCACTTCACCAAAGTTGTGGTAAAGTGTTGATTTCAGCACTGTTCGTCGAGTATTCCTGTTTCTTTCTGCAAAAAGAAATGTGTAAAAAATTATTTTATTTATTTACAATATTTACAACATTCCCCAATCTTAGGGATCGAACTCGAATCGCTTCGGACTACTGTCATCCCCCATGCCATCAGGCCCATTGACCGTAGGCGTCCATGGAGACTTTCTTTTAAGTACTAATCCTCAAGATGACATGGTCTTGTTGCATCACATTGGGCAATTTCACGTCATGGTGTTTTTCAAGGCAATTTACAATCCTGTTAAGACAGAATAAATCAATTCAAAACTCGAGACGATTATGGGTAAATTGGAACGATACAGAATTACCCATCTTTGAGATTGCTGGGTCTTTCGTTCACAATTTCTTTATTTGAAGCTATCCATCCAGTGGTAATGTCCATGAATTGATTTGCCCCTTGTCTCGTTTAACAAAGGAACTTCGCATTTGGGTATGATTGTATTCTCGGGGCAGTTTGCAAATTCCTGAGAATAGAAGGGGTCTAATTTAAAACTGGAGCAATTGAGGGTAAATTGAAACGATACGGAGTTACCCTTCGGGTTTTCACGGATTTTTAGTTGCAATTAATTCTTCGCAAGTTTGGTGAAGTGACGAATTCAAGCATTTAATAGGAGAAAGGGAGATTACTACTTCTTGCTTTTGCAATAATTCCAAACATCCATAAAAGCAGGAAAATATCCCATGCAAGGACATAAAGCATATGCATTCGTTTAGGATTGATTTTTCTTCCTTTGCAGTCTCTCCAGTGATCAGCTAGCTTCGTTTCCGATCAGATCATGTTGAAGAACCAGTGATCACTGATTTGACATACAGGCTCGGTACGCACATTGCAGCCCCGGTGCTTTATCAACATCGAACTGGTTGATCATGGCGAAAAGCTCGTCGTCAATACCACTTGCTTGGTGGTGATACATCCCTCTTTTTCGGGAGGCATCAATGCTGACCCCATAGGATCAGTCTTTTCGTACCTTCCCCTAGCAGAACTTGGTCCTGTTATGAACTGATCTAACTCACCTCTTAAACGGGCATTTTCGATCCTCAGATACTGCTTTCATCGAGGGTGAGGAGGCTATTGCAGTTGGGGCAGGTGGCGGAGTCGAAAGCTTCATTATACCTCTTGTTCTCTGCTCGGAGTTTTTCATTTTCAGCTTTTAGAAACTCAACTTCATGGCGCTTATGTTGAGTCTTTACTCGAGTTCGCCTATTTTGAAACCAAAACTTGATTTGCATAGGGTTCAGCCCTAATTCTTGGCTCAGTTCCATTCTTTGTCTGTCATCTGGCATAGGGCACCTGTGAAGAAATCTTTAAGCCTTTGAACCTGACGCTCGGTGTGACGCCGACGACGCTTCCTTTGACCCTAGTTGTTGTTGTCTCTATCTTTATCGAGATCTTGGACGTCATTGGCGGAAGGGCCAGGCTCCATGGTCTGAATTTTAAACATGGCCTCAAACTCTTCATCTCCCATATTCAGCAAGTAACGATAGCTCTCAAGTGTGTTGGGTTGAGACATCCTCGATTGGTTAATGGTTCCTCAAGGTTTACTACCTCCTTTTGTATTTTCACTCTCTCTGAATTTTCCTGAGCGACCGTGTATACTTTAAAACTCTCTTCTGAGCATGGATGAAGATTACCAGGAGGACATCTCTTTTAAAATCTAGGCACAGGTTTAGAAACTGTATTGCTTCTCCCGAGAGTTCTGTCTTTCTCAACTTTATCGTATCTCTCACTCAGCTCGTCTTCTTTCATCTTTTCATGGTAGAGGCCCATCATTATCTCTCCCGTTTATCTCCACCGTTGATTTTGCTGGTGCGTTCTCCCATCTTCTACAAATAAAGACGAATCCTATCTTCTTTTTGCTGAAAATTTTCTTTGTCTCCCACTTAGGTCATCTTTTTCTTCTTCTTTTTCAAAGCGGTGGCATCACCTCAACCTTTTTTGTAAAGATTTCGGATTTGTTTGGCTCGAGATTGCAGACTGACAAGGGATTCGAGCTGATAAAGACGACACCGAAAGGCAATGGCAGGTAGGAAAATCTGACCGATAGATATTGTTACCGTGAAGTCAATATTTAATGCGAAGCGGATTATCACTTCGCATTCCAATCGTCTACTTCACTTCTCTCCTCTTATCTTTCGTATTCTGCTCGTCGGCCTTGATTCTCTCATCTATCATTTTAACGATAATGGCCAATCTTCCTACACACATCTTCCCGGCTGAAGTTATGTTCAAATGGGAAAGACTTTATCACCTTCTTGGCCGAGGCTATATTTATATAGCCCATCATCCGAGTGTCGAAGCTAAGATCCTCGGTTTGTTCAGGGAGATAAATGCTTCTTCGATCGAAGGCACCAACTTGGAGAGGGAATACAGGGCGTTCCCACACGTCTTCATCAACTTTCTGGAGGCCTGCCGGAACACTCGGGAAATGGTCACCTTAGCCCGCATCGTGAAAGCTCGCTTCAGGATCGATCTGAATGTTTGGAGTTTGCAGAACACGCGGTTGCCAGGTACAAGAAGGCCATCAAGTCTGCTGATGAACGGGTCTCATTGTTGGTTCACGAGAGAGAGAAGCTGGTAAAGCGCCTAGCTTTGAACCAGACTTACTTTGAGCATGATCCGAGTGATATCGTGATGAAGTTCAGATGTAAGTGGCTGGAGGAGAGGCTCGACGATCTAACGGCGGATATAGCTTTTGAGAGAGACTTGATCGAGAATTTGAAATTCGCCGTTGAACATCATGAGGTTAATGCAGCCAGGCACAAGGAGAAATGTACCCGCCTGTTCTTCAAGCTTGCGGATCTCGAATCCCAGACCGCTCAGTGTAGGCAGAGCATTAACTTCATGGATAGTCAGTTGAGCTCTTTTGTGATGCTTATTAGGGCTCAATTTGGTTTTACTTTTCCACCTCAATGATTGTTGTAAGGCTTGTTGATGAATGAAATGAAGAGAAAGTTTTGCATGTTTGTACTTTAATTTTCTTGCCATCTCTTTTTCCGAATAGCATGATAGAACGATTTGAGGTACTAAAGACGTCAAGACTTAACGTTTTTCTTGATGCTTTTGTTAGCCGCGGTAGATAATGATATCAAGAACACTAAAGAAGCATTCGGCGGCGGCCCCCACTAGCCGCCTAGAGACTCGCGTTCAATCATGTAAATTAGTAAAGCTGTGACCACTCGATCAGTGTGCCAATAAATGCACCAAGCCACCTGTTGCGTGCCCCACTTTATTCATGTTTTGTTTCTTTCGGCGTCCACTTGCTCGTGTCGGCAGAAATGGCTGTGGGCCATGCCCATTAATAAAACACCGACCCTCCAAAGTTCTCCACGTGGTTCGAATCCGATGAAGTTTTAAGGCAGGCTTTGGTTGATTTAATCAGAAAGGCGTTGCAAGGTCGGGTTAATATACTTGCTTCATGGGTTCTGATTATACAATCTATGCTTTTTTTCAAAAAAAAAAGTACAAGAACCTCCAATACATTAAGAATGCCCCCATGCCTAATCCAGATACATACGTAGCCCATACATGCTCACTAATTGACATGTTTCTGACTCCGGGAGGATCGACCTCTTCGCTTGCCCCTAGGGTTATCGGTTAAGAAGTCAGCAATTATCCATCTTTTCGTATTCCTCAAGTTATTCCTAGCATGTTGTTATCATCCATGAGCCTAATTTTGCTCTCGCTTGGGATACCTATGATTTCCTGCAAAAGTGAAGAAAATAATGAATATGTGATCCAAGAGAGGTCGGTCCATGACTCCTATACTAGTCCAATATTATTTTCAATTTTTGTGATGAAATCAACAAAATTTTCTTAGGAAGACATGGGTGAATTTCTCAAAAAGGATTTTCTTGCAGATTTTACCATTTGAAAAAAAATATGATAGAATCCTTTGATGTTTAGCAAATTTCCCGAAGGAATTTTACTCTCTTATCAGAATGAATTTTCAGGGTAAATTTGTTAAGAAAATCTCATTTCTATTGAAGCAGGAAAGATGTGACAAAATCTTTTATTGGTCAACAAAATTCTCCGAAAGGATTTTTCACATTCATTTCTTTTTTTAGAAATAGGACGCCAATTTTTTTTTTTGAAAAAAATGACCACGATGTTAAGTTCAAAATTTGACCGACACCTAACATGGACCAACCAAAAATAAATACAAGATAAAGTTAGAGAACTTACTTTCACCTTGAAGAAAATGCAAATCACATAAACATGCACATGAATTGTGAGTTTAAATCCTAGCCTATCTATCCTAAAGGCTCACAAATTGAAGCGAAAGACTTACGGCAAGGCGACAATCTCGCGCACATAATCAAAATTAGCCGCGATCCCACGACGTAACCAGGATTAACCGGGCCTTTCCATTTCGGCTGCTCGAGTTAAAAATTATAACCCCCGCTTTGGTAATCTTACCGAGCCTGAGGCCTAACTTTTAAAACTCATTTTTGAAAAGAGGTTCGGAATTGAATCTGGATTAACTTTCAACGTGATCTCACGCCGAACGCTAGAACCAAATCACAATACCATCCTAAAACTAGTGGTCCAGGTCCGGTCACAGGACGTGTGTGATGTAGTGCTAAAACAATTAATCATGCACAACAGTTAAATTCAAACAGCGCTTCAGAATGTGCAAAATTAAATAACAATTTCAACACCAATCTGCAAAACAAAGGATTAGTAAACAAACTCCACCCCTTATAACTCCATGACTGCAAAAACATATAACACCTATGAATGAGTTCCAAGCAAGATCGCCAAAAGCGAGATATCCATGAAATTTTCATTGGCTAAGTCCACTAAGGCTTTTAAAATTTTGAAAAAATTCAAGTACTCCAATTAGTCGCCAATTAGTGCCTTTTTTTCGAAAATTCAAAAATTCCAGTCCCTAGTGGAGTCGCCAAGTTGTCGCGACCTAAAAATTTCGATCGGTAAAAATTTCCAGATTAACGGATTATCAGGTTAATTAGATTAACTAACCTAATACAACTCTTCCAAGCCCTACCGAATCGCAACTTTGATTTTTTTTATCAGATGATTTTAGAATTTGGAGTCGCCACTAATCATTTTTTGGTAGGTCGATTAGAAATATAAGTAAATTAGCGAGAGAACTAAATTACTTCTACAAATCAGAAATTATGAATTCGGGGACTTTGTTACACTAGTTAATTAAAACTAATGCCCTTTCAGTACCTTAATTCCATAGATATCTTAATTTTGGCAACTCAGGCTTGGTTTACTCCTAAATCTCTAGTGAGGTGTTTCTTTTTTTGTATTTTCACTTTTTAATAGAATGCATGGATGGAAATGGGTGCATGAATAAGCAAAACGTGAATAGGCAAATATAGACACGCTAATGTATACATGCGAACGTGGACATGCAATCATGAACATGCGAGCATAGATAAATAAATATGATATGCAAACGTGGACACGCAAATACGCATACGAACGCAGATATGACGATGCGACATAAGAATAAATCATCAAAAATAGGATTGGCCAGTCGAAATGGCCCGTTTCCTAATTTTTTGGGATTTTTTTGAATTTCCTGAAATTTTCAAGACAATTTACTATGAGCAAAAAATCGTCATTTTTGAGAAGATCATTAAGGAAAATCATCGAAATAGGATTAGCCAGTCGAAATGGTTTGTTTCCTAATTTTTTAGACTTTTCTGATTTTTTGAAATTTTTCAAGATAATTTGCTTATGTGGGGGAAAATAGTCATTTTGAGAAGATTAGGAAGGGAAATCAACAAAAATAGGATTGGCCAGTCGAAATGGCATGTTTCCTAGTTTTTGGGATTGTTCTTTTGACTTTTTTTTATTTTATATGAATATACATGAATTAATGACAATACGAATACGTATGCGTTATGATAAGTATGCATGAACTATACTATATGAAATGCACATGATGACATTTTTTTTGTATTTTTTGAATACTTGGGCTTCCCATTCTGGGGTTTAATGGTGCAGAAATTAAATTGCATAAAGTAAATGCAGTAAATAAAGAACCTCCAACGAGTGGTCGGTCTTCCCATTCTGGGTTTGACCGTACAAAAATTAAATTGCAGAAAGTAAAGGCAGTAAATAAAGAACCTCCAATAGATGGGTTGGCCTTTCCATTCTGGGGTTTGATGGTGCAGAAATTAAATTACAGAAAGTAAATGCAGTAAATAAAGAACCTCCAACGGGTGACTCGATCTTGGCTCGCCTACCCATTTTGGGGTTTGACAATATAAAATTAAAATGCGAAAAATAGAATACAGTAAATAAAGAACCTCCAGAGGTGGCTCGACTCACCAATTTGGGGTTTGATAATACAGAAATCAAAATATAAGAGATGGAATACAGAGATCTTTACACCATCAAGTATGAGGCAGAATCTGCTGCAATTTGGGATTTTGATCTTTTAAGCGAAAAATGCCGAAAATTACAATACAAATATGACATGTGAATATGTGTCACGCCCCGAACCCCAATCGAGCTTGAGACATCCCGCTCATACATTTAAATTCTCTCTCTCGCGCTCGCCTGGTCCACGATACGCGACGGCCCAGGGGATTTTCTTTCTTCGTCGCGGCTAGACGGCGCGTCCGTTTAAAAACCATCATATGAACCTGCGGAAGCGTGCCTCCTATCCACACATGCATGCATACAATAATCGGGGTAGTATAAAAAGAGAATACC